>OX421447.1:62749498-62764498 GCA_949126865.1 Montipora capitata | reverse complement strand
GTTAAACACCTGGGTGGAGAGAGGCACCGAGGGAGTAAAGTGTCTTGCCCAAGAACACAACACAATGTCCCCGGCCAGGTCCCGAACCCGGACCATTCGCTCCGAAGTCGAGAACACTAACCATGAGGACACCGAGCCTCACAAAAGGTACATGTACATCTCATCTTACACATAAGTCAGTTCACTGCCCTGACATTATTTTAACAAGCAGAGCTTAAGGTATTAGAGCGGTTTTCAATTGAGTGTCGAAAGTAATTAGCCAATTGCTTTGGTTTAGCATTACTTCACTCAGTGATTGGTTCAAAGTTCTCACACCGCTTTTTTCAACCAATCAGAAGTGAAACTAAAACAATCGTGGCTTGTGCATGCACATTTTCCCGCGCTTTGTGTCGGCTGTGTGTAATTACTTCGAGTTTTAATTGGTTTACTGGATTGTCTCTGTCCTTTTTGATTGGCCAAAGTAATTACTTTGGTTTTGGTTTTACGACACTCAATTGAAACTCGCTCTATCCTTTATTACAATTTAATTTGTGGATGTAACTGTGAATTATTGATGTATCTTTACAGGGTGTTGCTAGATTTTACAAACGAAACAAGAAGCACATCATTACAACTCAAACTGTGAGTACTGTTTTGCACCAATTCACTGACTTAATCATTAGTTCCGATTTTTAACTATGAAAAACAAGAGCTGGCTACAGATGCATGTATTGTAGCCCACTATTCTTTCGGTTTTACATATTTCTGGCTTAAGGGTCAATAACCAATGTCATTTTGGAGTAACATTATTTAATGGGATATTATGATATAATAATAATATTTATCAATACTGGAATTAATGGGATATTATTGTTATTTATCAATACTGATCCCTTCTCGCATAATTATGCAAGGGTGTGCTAATTATTAGTTTTCCCAATTTAAATACGTAAACCACCAAACAGTTTCATATGAATAATAATAATAATAATAATACTATAATCATGGCTTCTGATAGGATGCGGAAAAAAATTAACGATTACGCGGAAATTTTTGGCCATATTATGCGGAAACATGTGTTGATTATGCGGAAATTACACCGGATTATGCGGAAATTTAAACAAGTTATAAAACTAATAATTAGGCCCGTCCAATGTATTTACATGCTTACGGTAAATCCGTAATCGAAATTGCAACCAATACAATCGCATTTGTGACTGAATTTTTGCCCTTTGTGATTAAAATACATGGAGGAGTCACCAATTTGCGACCAGCTTTCACCGTTGAAATAAAAGGGTTAGCAGTTGGGATTTTGCCGCAACTTTTGGTAAAATAAATAAAGCGATAAAAAATTATTTTGTTTCTCGTCATGAATTTTGTTTCAATTTGGAGATAATGGAGCAAAATTGTAATACCTTTGGAGCGCGATCCATTCCCTCGATCATTGACTGAGGGTGCGTTCGATTGACCCTATTCCGGAATAAGAATACGTGGAGTGATGATTTAAAACGGTATGTCTGGCGCTTTTGAAGCAACGAGGATAATAAAGATATGTTTAAAATAGCATTTTAGAAGGTGTTTGATAATTTTAATGTGAATCTCCGTAAAAACGAAGGATTTCTAACTTCTATTCCATGTATTCCTATTCCGGAATATGGTGAATGGAACGCACCCTTAGTTTCTTATCAGTCACGTCATTTGCTGAAGTATAACTGTTTCTCGTCCCTTGGGAAGAATTGTAAGAACAAAAACTAGTGTCCAGGCTCATTGGCGAAAAAATGCGCGGAAACTGCTTACGATCTTTCTTACGAACTTTCATCTTTGCGAACGAAATGGTGTGTTTTCTTCAATGTTCAGGAAAATAAGCGTTTCAAAACAGTCAATTTCTTTGGCTTTTATGTTTTTGAGGATGTTAAGGAGCTGCTTTATCACTAATATCGGGTGTTTCTTCTGTTTTTTTGCGGAAAATATCGGAATTATGCGGAAGATGCGGATTTCAGTGAATTATGCAGATCCGCATCGCCGCATCCTGTCAGATGCCATGTATGTATAATGTAATAGTTCAACTCATTACCAATTATTGATAAGCTTGGGAACTGCTGCCTTAAAAGTTAGTGTAAAGGGGCCTGTTGTGGTCTAGGCACTGCAGGGTGGCATCCCTGGCCACCTTCAAGTGAAACCACCGCAAAGTAGCCACTTACTGGCTCCTTCACACTGGAAAAAGCACTTACCTTCAGGACCATTATACTTATCCAAGTAGCCTTGTGACATGAAAGGTGGGACTCAATGAACCTATAACAATTCAACAATTCACAGAAGTGGCCCGCAAAGATGAGCAAAGCTTGTACAGCCACACACAAGCAAGCCCTGCTGTATTCTCTCCCTTCCCCCCCCCCCCCTTCCCCCCTTCACCAAACTAAAGGCACACCCATTTGGTGCAAGTATGTAATTATGTTGCTTTTGGAATGATCTTTCAGTTGATTGATGATTGGTGGTAAAAACATACAGTGACATTGCTAACTAATGTCCCAAGCATTGAAATGTTGCATGTCAGTTTTTCTTTTTTTAAAGGACCACAAATGTGTGTTAGATTCGTGTCGAGCACTTGAGAGTGAAGGCTTTGATGTGACATATTTACCAGTTATGACAAATGGTCTGATTGATGTACAGGTAAAATATAATATTATACAATGTAGTATACATGTACAGTGTGAGAATTTATTATTATTATTATTTACATGATTGTTAAAATGATGTTAACTTGGGTCATATGTCTTGTTTCATTTTGCAATTTCTTTTAAGAGCAGTGACCTCAATCTATAATTATGTATGACCTTTTTGTATTAAACCCAACAGAAGCATTATGGGCAAAAGGATCCTCCCTCAGTAACTTTCGAGTATGGCTTTGTTCTTATTTAGAAAAAAAATTATTGTGGCCAGATTTCTCACATTCGTCACTAGTTATGGGATAACTTATACCCATATGAAGGCATGATTTATCTGTAATATGAAGTATAGTGGGAAGGCATGCCACTGCCATGCAGGTTGACTTTGTCTTTGGAGTTACCCATCTCAGTGTTCAACGCTAACTCTTGGCCGATTGCCCGGGGCAAGCAAAGTAATTATATCCGTGGGCAAGTAAAACAACTCTAAGACTTGCCCGATCCGGCAATCAGAATTTTTTTTTTTTGACTAACATTTCGCGGAACGATTTGATTGGCAATGAAGATGGTGACTAGTAGCATGACGTAGTCACCGTAAACAGGATTAAAAAAGTGAACAACGGTTCATCTCTTTGCTGTCATTTATTTTTCTGTTAAAAATATATCGGTACAAACCTCAAAACAGATTGGAAGGAGGAACATGTTCATACCCGGCAGCAGTTTTCCATGGGTGGCGGGTGGTTAGTCAGTGGTTACTAAACAATTGGTCTGTCATTGTAAGTTATCCATGGGAAATTTTTTCAGTATGTTTTGTGACCAATGTATTCACGACCCCCAGGCGTGTGGTAACTGGAGGTGAGTTTTAGAAATTGAACATGATTTTATTTTTAACAAAAATTCTGTTCAAAAGAGACTTTAAAAAGTTGAATTAGGCATTATTTGTCCAACCTGTAGAAAAATGTAGGTGCCAACACTACTGACATCCCTCTATGGCCTATTTTTGTACTTTAACTTGCGACAGTTGTTTTCTCGTTTGGTTTTCATGAAAGGTATTGAATTACATGTACATAGTTCATTCTTTGCATTCTTTTGGTCATTTGGGGTCGCAAATCAGGCAGGTATAGTGAGATCGTTGAAATGAGTCTATGAAAAATTATATTTTAATCTTTTAGCAGTAACAGTCAATCCATTGGCAAATAAGAGTAGAAAAATATGTGTGATCCATTTTTGACAGGGGCCTAATTATTTCAAATATTCCTGCTCTTTCTTTGGGTGTTGATGTTATAAAATCTCATTATTAAAAACTGGATCACTGGTTAATGCAATTCGAGAGTTTTGATTGGCTAAGCCATCATGGGTTATGAGCCATTATACCATGATCTACAAACACGGCAAGCATATGCGTGATTTTTTGGGCCTTTTTATTTTTATTGTAGTCTAGTTTTCTATATTTTGATGGCATTTTTAATAAAACAATTATTCCACTCGTGCTTGTTGGATATGAAATGATTATAGCCAACTCGGCACTACACGCCTCGTTGGCTATCTATCATCTCATATCCAACGAGCGCTCATGGAATAATTGTTAAAATATTTAACTTTCTGTCAAATTGGTGGACTTCAAATTGCTGCGGATTGTACAGAAAAAAACTCATCTTGCCCAAAGGTTTCCAAAATTCAAAAATTACCACTCCTCCCCACTACTCCTATTTTGGTTGTATGTGGCAGTACACAGTGCAGTGAACTGACCCATGAGCGTGATATATGGAGCAATTTCCTTGCCAGGAACATGGTCCAGTGTGAAGTGATGAAGTGTGTGTTAGTCACACAAAACACGTGTGACTAAGGAGAATAGAGAGAGTTATACAACAAGTTGTTCACAAAAGTGCTTAACTTTTAAAACATTCATCACTCATCTTTTCCTTGTTACCTGCTACCTGCCAACTGTCACCCACCACGGGTCCACCACCCGCTACCCGTGGAAAAGTGCTGCTGGTTCGTAACCACCATCTTTCTCTGTGAGAAAAGAATGTTTGTTACAATGGAACTCGCACGGCCGAATACGCTACGATACTCTGATATCCAACAAGCAGGGTGCAAGAAAATTCTACTTTTTGTCAGGCAATTTCAAACAGCTTTGAAAAGCTCAAAGAGCATACTATTGAGCAAATGGCATATTAAAAACCAGCCTAATCTCAGAGAGATATTCAAGGAATCGCCTGGCTTGATCTCTTACAGAAAAGGAAAATACCTGTCAAACAAAATTGTGAAGGCCACTTGAACACCATGGACACACAGCAGCAGTCGCGTTGGTCTGTCAACCCCATGTTACACACAGTCATGTTACACAAAATTGACATTTTTACAAGCCTCCTTTGAGTTTTAATTGGTACAGTGTAACAGCAGGTCTTTAGAAGGTGGGCAACCGAAAAAAAAGACCATGGGCAACCAAAAAAACAACATTGGTTGCGCAAATGGCAAATTACATGTAGTAAAAAAGTAAGTGTCGCACACTGCATCTACCTCAAGAAGAGTGGATCAGGGTTATCAAACACCAGTCCCTCAAAGAGCCTGCTTGCAGGCTATCAAAATTATCACCTAGTGTCTATTGAGCTAATAAGTGTTCCTCTACTACAATGTTGATTAGCAGACATGACATGTTCTTTGTTTTCACCACCTTCACTATAAGATGTTGAATTATACCAAATTAGCTTTTAACCCTTTTACTCTTTGGGCACCTTAGGATTCCCACAGTTGACGAGTAAAATCTGTTATTAAGTCTCCCAGGGGTCAATGGGTTTAATAAGGAATGGAAAGGAAAGGAAAGGAACTTTATTTAAGTGTCTAGTCGTTCTAGCGCTGAAGCACTAACAATTAACACAAATCAAGTCAAATATTGGTACAGGGAAAACTTGCAAGTTTTATAATTATATTAAAGTATTAGGTGTATTGTTGGATTTCAATTTAGATGCATAAGTTATCAATTTCTAGGTTTGTACACTGTATACTGAGTTATTGTTTAGAATTTTTGTTGTCTTTGTTCAGCAATTTGAAGATGCAATTAGGCCTGACACCTCAGTAGTATCGATAATGACTGTCAACAATGAGATTGGCATAATTCAACCTCTCAAAGAGATTGGTAAGGCTTTTGCTTTATATGGAGTTCATCATTATTCTCTTAACTTGTTTTATCATATGGACGAGAGTGTTTTACCAGGAACTAAAACACATTACGACCACTACATCTGATAAGTGAGTGGCATATTTTGGGTTTTTCACACGAGTCGTCATATTGGGCATTGACTTCACAATTTCCGCCTTTTTTTGTTTGTATCAAAACCCAGTATTTGTATTAAAGCCTTCTTTTTAATCTCTGCCATGTAGATTGATTGTCCATGGATATTATAAAAGGAAAATTGCACATTATACAGTGTAGCTCAAAGATATGAATTTTATGTGTATGTTCTTTTATGCTCTTTGAGTGGCAAGAACAATATGTGACCTAATGTACAATGTACACTAACATTTTAACATTAAAGTGAAAAAACTAATGGCTAACTAACGGACAGGTAATGGATTCAAGGCAATGGTACCTGACAGTATGCTGACGCTTTTGAAGGCACCCCTAACGGTTTGCAAAGTCGTACTGCTAACACATTGCTGCAAGCATTTTACAGTTTAGTCAGTTAGACTAACAAGCGCTTTGGAAGCATCTTTAAAAAACTACTCAAAGTGTTAAATGGTCAGCTAGTGAATGGCTACAGGTGTTGGACGGTTAGTGAATAGAATACCTGAAAGCTTTTAACTGTTCGAGGAAGCCATTAATTATAATTTGTTCTTGCTACTCAAACATAAAATTCACATCTTCTTGCCACTATGTAATAATCCCCTATATTGTAACTAAAAGATATTGCAAGGATGCCTGCTTTTCAACCTCATTTTCAGGACTAAATACTCACTCTTGTCCATTAATGATACCTGAAAGATGAAAGGCTTCATGAATCTGGTTTTTCATGGGACATTCATGTATTTATGTATTGAATGCCTTCCAACAGTGCCCCTCACAGGAGACATTTAAATCATCTGTTGTTAGATTTGTCAGCGTTATTTACCGCTTTTATACACCTTATTCCAAAATGGCCACCATTTTAGTTTTCTTTTGTTTCCATGCAAATTGGCCCTTCTGGCCTTGTTCAAGGTTAAATATTCTTTTGAATTTTTTGTTTGAAAGCAAGGCCATAAGGGCCAATTTGAATGGAAAGAAAAGAATACTAAAATGGCGGCCATTTTGAAATAAGGTGTATACCAAACGTTAAAGTTTGCTCAAGACTCCTTTGTCTCTAGCGTAGAAACGACCAAACATTCAGGATTGTTTAATCAAAGGGAACAAGTGAAATACAAGTACAATAGCATATGGTGGAAATTTGATGCAATAATAACATTGTGATGTGACTGCAAAATGAATGTAAATCTCAATTTCTAACGCAGTAATAGCATTGAGCAGTCTGCTAACATAATTTTTCTTCAGAGGTGGTCAATTTACCAATGATTTCTTTCTTTTCCTCTTCATAAACATGGTTATTTGTATGGTCACTGAATCCCTGAATGTTCCAATAATGTGACAAGAGTTACACATTTGATTTCCATAATATTCGCTCAGGAATGGCTTAATTTTTCATTAAAAATGACTAGTATTTATTAGGCTAAAAATTCTTTAAAAAATCAAAAAACACATTTGATTGCAATGTTCCTCATTTTTTGTGCACAGGGGCTCTTTGCCGTAAGAATAAAATCTTCCTCCACACTGATGCTGCTCAAGCAGTTGGCAAGATTCCACTTGATGTGAATGAACTTAATATTGACTTAATGTCAATAAGTGGACACAAGATATATGGACCCAAAGGTGTGTGCCTGAATGATTCTGATCTCCTGCATAGCCTCGTCAAAATGTGGGTGTGACTTGATAGCAGGTTGAATGATACTCATGGTAATTATTTTACCTATCTTATGTACTCTTCAACACGGGGACTTTCCTTGTACATTAATTTTTTTGAGATGTTAATTAATAACCTCTACATCTGCCCTACATCTGTCCTCTTTAGCATGGCTCCAAGTATTGCTAGGTATTGCTAGCACTAATCACCCCTACTTGCAGTCGAGGACTGAATTGCGAAGGGCGCGGCTCACAACATCGGGCTGAAAGCGTACAAAGGCGCCTCTGGCTGCCGCTATACAGTCCATGTTTTGATGTCGGAGCACAGCACCACAGCTAGATGTTAATTAGCTGTGAGTCGATTTTGATCAGGGAGGAAAACCAGAGTACCTGGAGAAAAACCCTCAAGTCAGGTTGAGATCGACTGAAACTCAGCCCACATGCTGGCCGAGGTCAGAATTGAACCCTGGCTCGCAGTGGTGGGAGGCGCGATAGATAACCACTAAGCCACCCTGACTCCCAGGAGTGAGACACAATAGAATTTACTCTGTCTAATACCAGATAATTTTACTTGTCAGTCGGCGAAGGGGCGTTTAGGAGTCAATACCTTAACTACAACTCAGTCATTCAATTTTTATTGGTAACAGGTGTTGGTGCATTGTACATCCGTAGACGACCCCGTGTCAGGGTGGAGCCACTCCAGAGTGGAGGAGGACAAGAAAGGTTGTCTGTTGATCTTTATCTTTACCTTAATCTTCATTTCTATCTTTAACTGAATAAAAATTATTTACTGTGGACTAACTAGTGGATCTCTAAGTTTTCCTTTTGTATTTATGGTTTCATATTCATTATTATAAGGCTTGTATACAAAACCACCAAAGTGCGAACTTCAGTAGCTTATCCAGCTATTGCTCTGAGAACAGCTGGCAACTTTAAATAGAATTTGATGATGACTACAATTCCAAAATTCGCATTAAATTCACATTTTTCCTTGCATACGCGTGAGTTACATGTACTTATTCAAACTGTGATGACAGCCCAGGACAACATCTTTAGTTTTTCTTTTTTAGTTTATCAAATTGTTGGCATTAATGCGGCTAAAATGGCCTGCTTTTAACTGCTGCCAGTCATTTGCAAAAATCAAGGCTAATAGGATTTTTCTGACCTAAGGATCACATACCATGTAGAAACTGTTTTCCTGAGTTGATTTTTTAAACTAATGGAAAATGAGGCATTGCATGTGCATGAGGCTATTTTTCACGATTGTAGGAAACTTAATTAAGAACTCCAATAGTGCAGAAATTCTAACTTGGATTTTTTCCATTATAATTATGCACGTGACCAAGGCACATTAAATTTTCATCTACATGGGGTATAATCAAGTGAAGGTATGATCCTGGCAGTTACGAACGCAATTTTAGCAATTGCGTAGAGAAGCCTGAGAAATTCAGTACTTCAAGGGGTTTAAACCCGTTACCCGTCGCACCGGCATCGCGAGGTCACCGGTTCAAACCCCGTTGAAGTCCAGAATTTTTCAGGCTTCTCAAAGCAAATGCTAAAAATGCGTTCATGACTGCGACGATCATATCTTCACTTGATTTCATTTCCGCAATTCAATATATGATTCATTTCATATACCATTTCTTTCGACGCGGTATAATCTTCATGCACCTGTTCTTTGTTCCAAAGCTTTTAAGAATAACTAGTTGTTTATTCCATAAGACCCCGGAACTAACTACTGATGTGTGAATGTGTTATTAGAGGAATGCGTAGTGGCACAATACCCCATGTGCTAGCAGTTGGACTTGGAGCTGCATGTGAAGTGGCCAAAGAAGAAATGGAGGTATTCTTTAAATGATGTTATTTTATTTTGTGTTTAAGCTTTGAACAACTGTGGTGAGTTGAAAGAAAATTTACTGCACGGTAATGCATTAAAAAGTTCCCTCAACTGGCTTAGTCGTCCTTGGCCCAGAAAGGGTCAATAATTCTTCCAGCCACTTTGAGTGTTAACCTATTTTGCCATTTTTTATCAGTATGACCACAAAAGGATAACAGAGTTATCAGCTCGTCTGGTAAATGGTATCACCGCTGGCTTAACACACGTGATCAGGAATGGTGACCCAGATCGTTCATATCCCGGATGTGTGAACCTGTCATTCGCCTTTGTGGAAGGCGAAAGTCTTCTAATGGCGCTTAAAGATGTGGCCTTGTCGTCTGGCAGGTGGGAACATAGTTCTGTGAAACGTTAAAAATAAACTGAACGTTTTTGTTCACTGAATTTTGTGTTCCGAGGCTCAGTGGCTGTCATATTATTTCAGTTTTATTATGTGAAAGACATATTTAAAGGGCGCTCTGTCTGCTGTTCTTGCTCCCCTATTAAAATGGGGCGAAATCGGAAGAGGCTGAGTAGAAATCGTGTTCTTTTTTCTTGGAGCCAGCTTGAATATAGCATCATGCTATAAGTACATTTTCGCATGTTGAATTGAAAATGAAGCTGAGTGGTTTTTTTTTTCTGTAAATACAGCATCCAAGAAAAGTTTATCATTTAATAACTATTTTCGGAACAGTCCTACTTCGGGATGGTGTCAAGTCAAATATTCTATCACCCAGTAAACATTAAGATTGCCAACATCAATATCAAGGCGCACTTTACCTCACTATTTTCACATTTTGTTGTAATTATTGCTTTTGTTGTTTTTTGAAAGTGCTTGTACCTCGGCCTCTCTGGAGCCTTCTTATGTTCTACGCGCCATTGGAGCAGACGAGGACCTTGCTCACTCCTCCATCAGGTACGAAGCCCTGAGCAAACAGATCTGATTCCAGTTATTCTTCCAACAAGAGTCGGGCCGATGGCCTTTAGAGTTTTGGGGACTGGTACTCAATTGACAAAGAAAAACGGACCTTAAACTCCATCTTCTTGGATTGTGCTAGATTATGTTTAATGGTCGGTTTTAAAGCGCCTTCTTTATTGAGGCTCCGTTGATTCCTCTAATTCCTTTACGTTGTCGGCAGCATTACATAGTCACGTGGCATAAGTTGTGTCCAGAAATTTCCCTGAGGCATGGTGTCTTCCTTTTTATAGGTTTGGAATCGGACGTTTCACTACAGAAGAAGAAATCGACTACACCGTTGAGAAGACAATTAAGCAAGTCAAACGTTTGCGTGAAATGAGGTTAGTAAATCAAAATTTAGGTGACACGATTAGCCGGTGTCCGCTGATTTGGATAAACGTGCATGGGAACTGAAGACCGCCCTCACTGGGATTTCATTTCACTTTTTAATCTAGCACCCGGCAAAACCAGCCTGACTGTCTGTATTTTTGTTTTTGTGGTCTCGTTCGGTCAGAAGCCCCTCAAGCTAATCCAGTGAGGTCAACCATCCAGTGACAGACCGCAACACAGATAATTCCATTCCCCTACTCTTCGGGAACAGTTTGTGAGTTCTTAAACGCCCGCCGTTGTTAACAACAAGGGTTACGAGCCGGGTCCTGACGGTTTTTAGTCTTATTCGAGAAGACTTGAAAGTCGAATCATTCTGATTAAACATTACATGGGCAGCACTTTCTCTTTAGTCATTTTAACAGCTTGAGTGTTGGTCCGTAGGGTTTTGAACTCGCAACTGCCTGCAGCCGGTCCGCGTCAAAGTGAAAGGGAAGTGGAAAAAGCCTGACACTCAAGTTAGTGTTATTCACCGGAAACCCTAGGGTTTAAAGTTTTCGGTGTACCCTGCTGCTTCGTAGAAAATAGCATTTCCGACTTAGGTTCACGCTTCACAGTTATAACACGTTTCAGGACCTTCTCTTAAACTTACATTTTTGGGATTCGCCTGCATTCTTGTCTTTTAACTGAAAACCTGAAAACAAGGGCTTCGAAGAAATTTAAGGCCCACGAGAAGTAAACCGTCGCTGTGATAAAGAAACGGTTTGGAAATATCTCATGGTAGTATTTTGCGGACTGGCATTTCAATTTATATTTCCTTTCCGTTTCAGTCCTTTGTGGGAGATGGTACAAGAAGGAATCGACCTCAAGACAATTCAGTGGTCGCAACACTGATTTTGGATCAAGTAACACAAACTTCTGATCAGTAGAAATTCAATACTCTCACAAGGCTAGCCCGAGTTTCAATGTGGAAGTTTATCGAGGATGCGTCAGTCAGTCATACTATGTAAACCAATCCTGAGTACAGCCTAGAACCATGCAAATAACACGTGAAGGTTTCTAATCTTATGAGAAGTTAAAGGAAGGGTTACGTTTTTGCAAACGTTGGCCGTGTAGCACTTATATTTGAACAGACTTAACTGATTAGAGTGTAATGTGAAGTTCTAAGTATCTACCCCATATGAATCAGGTGAGCGTTAGCCCTACTGATGGAAATGGGTCCACATAAGGACAGAGAAAAACTCTGACCAATTGAACCTACGACCTTCGGGTTAGATCACCGCTGCTCTACCGACTGAGCTACAAGGTCAGACGGGAGCAGGCCGTGGGAACTGACGATGTGAAAGTTCGATTTCCGCCTCTCACGCGAGTTTGGGTGTGAGCGCTGGCTCATTTCGCGAAACAAGGGCTGCCAAATGAGCCTAGAGAAAAACCGCTACGTCAGATGCGAAATACCTCTAAAAAAAACCACCCCCACCCTTTAAATGTGGCCAAGAGGTATGTCGAAACGTATTCTCCATCTAATGCAACAGCATAAGACCCGCCCGAGGATAGGGAAAAACTAAACTACGTACACAATATAAACTAGTTGATCATTTTAAAAAATGATCGGCCAAAAATCCTAACAACTCCCAACATCTCCCGTAGTGCTGTAGGAGCCTCTTTATCGTGCCGAGAGAATATTAATTTCTGATCAATTCATTCAATCATTCAACCGTCAGAAATTACATTTCCCGTGGTTTTGTGACCTCCATGTTGTGCAAGGAAGTCCCTATCGACTGTCTCAGCGAAGTGGAAATGAGAGTTTAGCTATAAGAGGACATGACTGCCCATGTCATTGCAAAGGCGCTTCCTGGAGCGTTTACTTTGTAATTGCAGACATTTAGCTCTGTCTACCGCGGCAGCTGTGGCCTCCTCTTTCCCTGGCGGGTGTGGAGCATCAACTTTGTTCAGTTCCCCGTTGATGCTCTTACAGCGCCATTGTAATGGATACCAGCTTGACTAGTGGCCTAAAAGCTTTCAACATCGTAAATTATGACACTAATGGAGAATCACCTTCGTTCAATGATATTTCACTCAGAAAGAGTATTGTTGCTATTTGTGTTCTTGATTTTCACCCAATGTTTCCAAAAATCTTAGGGTAAGATCGACCAAGTTTCCGTTCTTACGGGTCCAGACAGTTCTTGTTAATGAGCAAAAAACTTTCAGCCACATACCCACGGAAGAGTGCAAGATTTTGGTTGAGAACCGAGTAAGTTTTTATAATCTGGAAAAACCAATCTACATTTTTTATTGTATACGACCGAACTTTCACGTCTTAGTAAAATTTACGCGGTAAATGCCGTGAATCTAATTAAGCTTAGCTGCTGATTAAAGTCCATTAAAGACGTGGAAAAGACGTTTTTATTTTAGTGCATGTTCATGTTGTAATTGTTAAAGAATTTGTACAACTCTCGTCTTCGCCATTACCATTATCTCCATCACCACCATGTAAAAAATATATATTATGTGCTATAAAATGACCATTAGTCTAGAGCCCAGTTGTTCAAAAGCCTGAAAGCCTATTAACGCTAATCCCAGATTAAAAATTAGCCAAAGAGTTTATTTCTTACTAAATGCTGTTCAACGCTGATATTCGGGAAAATTTTACATAAGAAGAAATCAATCTTGAAAAACAAATATAAGCAGAAGAAACTTTCACCAAAAAGTTGAAAAAATGAAACAAAAGTTTACGCTAATCCTGGATTAAGTTAATCGGCTTTCGAACAACCGAGCCCAGAAGGCGTGACAGAATGTGTCAAACTCAGATAGCAGTAACGCACTTCAAATGACAACCGTATGGTCAGTGGCTCACAGCAGCATAAACCTACTTCCATGTGTTGAAACTGTGTTAATTGGTATTGGTTGAAGAGAACAATTCTGAGGTTACGTATTACTGTAGGTTACTGATCCAAAGTCTAAAAACAAAAGCAAATTTAAGGTGCAATGGGCCCGTGGGGAAAATTGGAAACTACAATCCTGGGCAAAAGTGTTGGGAAGGTAACGGTCACTTTTGAGATAGCCCCCCTCACCCTAATCAATGTTGCGTTTTGCACCAAACAAAATGGTGACTTTTCTTCCAACATTGATCATGCTCTTTCCCAAATAGTACAGCCAATAGTTAAAAAAATCTAATTAGGTGTGAAGTGAAGTGATGCGCGCAACCTTCCCAACAACTTTTGACCAGGATTGTAGTTGCTAGCCAACCGGCGAAGGGACAACTGAACCAGTTTTCAATTCTTCCCCACGGGCGCATAACGTCTCAAACATCTTTTGTTGAATTTGAAAAAACATTGTAGGCGCATGACTTTGTAGATCCCGCAAACCAGCGGGACGCATTGCCCTTACGGGACCTAGAATAACGGCCCAGCTCCTCAGGAATAAACCATATTCGTATTCTCAGTATTGGACTGGAACTAGCTTGCAATGGAGGCTAATGCGGGGGAATATATTTAAAAATATTTGCATTCGAAAACTTTCTCCCACATTAGCCTCCATTGAAGTGTATGGTGTCTTCTAGTGGCTCGATAGACAGAGCATCCAACCGGTGAGACAGAGGTCGTAGGTTCAAATCCTGTCTATGACTCTGATTTTTACTCGGATTACCTAAAAGGTATGATAATCTCGGTTGACTTTGTTGAGTGCAGCAAAAATGGACAATAGAATTACGAGGCGGTGATTTCATTGGCTAAAAATCAAAACATTTCACCTCCCTCTATAGCGAAACTACTGTTTCCAACAACGACAAATGTCATGTGTCATTGGGGAGGATTTCTGCGAGTGCGAGGCTTCAAACAGCCTCAATTCTTACATAATTCGATGAGAATCCTGATTTATAACATGCTGTGGAGCAACCAAAGCGATGGTTGCTGTGTTAGGGCTTCAGTGTGAAACATTTAAAGTCATTCGCCGATTCAGAAACTCAAGCCCATGTTCTGAGTGAATGGCAAATGACGCAAATACAGTAGCAATTTTTGAAATGTTATGAAATTAATAAGATATTTACTCTAATCTTGCCTTTTGCTAACATGATGAAATCGTCATTACAGAACTCCCAGCAGCGGTATTTTGGAAATGCCGGAATTTTCAGTTTCATTTAGCTGTTCTTTGTACGAGCATGCATCATCCGCGGATGTCCTTTTTTTTTTCTTCTTTTGTTTGTTTGTTATTTATTTGTTTGAGCAAGTTGAAGTTTTGGCAGCTATTCAGCCGATGTGGACCTGCTATA
>OX421447.1:62709498-62744498 GCA_949126865.1 Montipora capitata | reverse complement strand
CAGCCTAAAATAACGTGACATAGCCCCTGAAATAAACTTAGAAATACAAGACATCAACACAAAGCGAATCTTACTATACATGAATTAAAGTTCTTTGTAAGGTACTTTATTTACAATGGGCGATAATTCATAACATACTCGTTGATATACGTGTCCACAACTTTAAATGAGTCCATTACAAAAAGAAAATGAGATACAGCCTTTGACTGCTCCAACACCAAATAACAAGTTAACTTGTTCCCACACCTTGTTCTGACAACAAGGTTAAATGGGCTTCATTTCAATGTTCCTCAGGATTCTCGTTTTAAGTAAAATACACTCGTTTTAAGTAAAATACTATTCCAAATGTTGTGCTTACGCACAACTCAAGGGCGAAATAGAATAAAACAAAGAATGTTGAAGACACGCTCATTCTCCCCAAGTGCAAATTAACTTTGAGTGCCTTCGAATGGGAAATCTGTATATGATATCAAGATCCAGGTAGATGATAGTTTTTCTTATCGAACACAAAACCAATTAAAATACATAGGTTTCGTGGTGGATTGGCATTCACGCCAGTGATTAACAGAAACGGTTTCCCAAGCGATGGCACCCAACAATTTTTTCACGTCCTCACCAATATATTCGGAACGACGCATGAGCCACTTCACCGAATGACCCTTTGATATGGTGGTGCATGGTCAGACCTCATTCCACATTATGCCAAGAAATTAATCTAACCTTCCACATAGTCGCATGTTTAGGGTCTTTCTGCAAGTACCGGAAAGCATTGTGTTTTTGGTCACTTGAGATTGGTCTTTACTTGGAGTTGTTTTGTTTTCTGTCTTTGTTTCTTTTGTTTTACGTCATTTCTGCTCCGGTACCTGCAGAAGCTGCCCATGTTTACGCTCTTTACCTCGTAGGTAAGGTGAGAAAGAGCATGTTCGCCAACAGGAAATGTGCAGGCCAGTACCACATCGCAAATGCACATCACAGCAGTTGCATCTCCTTTAGGAATTGTGCGTGACGTGGGCACATACTTCAAGTGATCTTACTCCCTCAGGGAGGCATATAAAGCAAAATGAAGAAATGTGTATCTTTTTTAAGACTCATTCTACTCGTTCATGGTGAAGAGGGACGTAAAATACGAGTAACGTATATTCCCTACCAATAATAAATTATAACGTTTTAACCAACCCTTACAATTTTGATATACTTATACTTTCTCTACAGTTATTAGATTATATAATTCTGTACAGACACAGGCACCCAATATGAACGCAATTCCAGTTTGAGCTTCCAAAACTCTAACCGCTGGATCGCTTCTGATATTGTTTGATTGCACTCCGATAAGACGGCCACGTTGGTGCCAAAACAATAGAAACTGTGGCTCAAAATTTGCTTGATAACAGAGTCAAATTCCCACCAACATGGCCGCTGCGCTGTGACGTCACATGCAACTTTCTTTCATGACAGAATGGATTAGTTTCGAAATGTGCAACAACGAAAGTCGAGTTTCGAGGAAATAAATCGTGTTTTCTCACCAAAAAAAAAATAATTAAATAAAAAGGAAACAAGAACAAAAAGAAAGAGTCTAAGTTCAGGGAAATAATTTGTATTTTTTGTTACGCAAAAAGAAAACTTACTGCCCTAAACTCTGTTATGTTGTTCTTGCACACTTCGAAATCGGTCAATTGATTCCACATCTGCAGAAAATTCAACTTCATACTTCACCGGATCAAATACATCTCCCCTTCGTGAAGTCTCAACATTAAATATTTGACCACGGACAATTCACGACACTAAGATATACTGGTTAATCGTCATCCACGGTCCAAACGAAGCTCCCACGGCAACGGTCACGTTGGTCTCCCAATTAAAGAAATTGCAATTCTGTTAATTTTTGATTTCGCTTGGACATACTGCGCTAGGGATTATGCCGCATAGAAGCCGCAATTATACCCAAATGGCCATATCGGTAGCATACTGGTTTTTAAAAAGAAAAGAATTAATTGTAAAAAAAAGGTTTGATCCGTATAGCGATGTTTCTCGTGACTTCGCCCATTGTTATTAATATGCCAACCAGAACCTAATTCGCTGTTGAAACAATGCCTTCATTTGTTCCGTAGTTGGCAAATTTGGATATAAAAAGAAATGTGACGTCAATGTTTGTAAACAAGAAATATTGCTAAAAGATTCAAGTCGAGCAAAGCATCCGAAACAAAATACAGAATTGATACGCAGATTGCTTAACATACAATAGAGTATAACAAGGTTTCACGTAAAATCATTGGATTTTCTTTTACAGTACGGAAAGCACAGGGGACTTTATCGGACTTTTAGGATTGCAGACCAAGAGGAAAATGAAGGGCCGTTCACACGGGCAAATTTTCCTGCGGTTTGGGGTGCAATTTCCGCTGCGATTTTTACTGGGATTTCATGGCGACACAAAATCGCACTTGTGAAGAGCCGGCGATTTCAGAAATATCCGCTGCTGCGATAAATAAACAATAGAGCGTTTCCACTCACGTGACTAAAATAAATGCTAATTTGATGAAGCAAAAGAAACTATTTGCATAAAAATAGAGTTCAATTCCCAGAGGATTGGTTTGGAACACCAACATGGCCGCCGTTTCTTTGTTTTGGAACGCCAACATGGCTGCCGTGACGTCATGTGGAACGCTCTATTGCGTCCATTTGGCGCGAAAATATGCTAAAATATTTGTCCGCGGACATTATCTGTTCCGAGAAGCGAACAGTTATCAAAAGCGAAGCTCGAGAAAAATTGTGAACTTTATTTCTTCTTCCGGACCAAAAACGAACCGTTCCTCCGTCGTGAAATTAATTTTGATAGCCAAAGTTTTGGGAAATTGGGGAATAGCATCGGATATTTTCCCAGTTTTAGTTGGAGAATATTCGGTCACGTGACGCGCACAGACCATTCGCGTGCGAGCGAAAATAGTTGATGGATTATAATCGCAGTTTTTTTAATTATGTTCAAATTTCACAGCGATTTAAGCCCCGCCCACACGTAACGTATTCAAATCGAATTTGCCCGTCCACACATCACCGGATTCGTTCTCGTATCCAACAGAGCATGCGCCATCAGGTGTGCGAGTTGGCGGCAAGAGAAGAGAGAGCATTTCGTTCAGCGGCCATGTTGAATATTTACGCAGTAAAGACCGGATATGAGTTTGTGACTTCATCGCATTTGAAAATATCCGGATTGGACCGTCCACACGATTCCAAATCCTCCGCGGATTCAAAACTTTCCACTCTGGAGAGCGGATTCAAAACGTTGCGGATTCGTGTGTCCCGGCGATTTTCTTTAAAAACCTGACCAACAGGTACTAAGGAGGCTCCATCAAGGGAAATTTGCTTCCCCTTTTGTCAAGACAAATTGGCGGGAAACAAAAATCAAGGTCCACCAAACACACGAATGAATGTAGCTAATTTGAGTGTCCGTACAGAACAAACTCCCCAGATTTCAAGACCATCGGTTTTTTTCATGAAATACAATGTAACTTTTGAAATCTTGACACCGTTAACGATTATTTACAAAAGAAATAAGAAACATTGTTCACATTTCGCAACAATATGGACGAGCTACGCTCGCTTTGCTGTCATTATTGTTCTTACAAATCACCGGAAAATAGCAACAGACATCGTATTGAAAGTAGTAGTGAAATCGCCAGCTGTTCACACGCGCGATCTCGCGTCGCCAGAGATCGCAGCAGAAATCGCACCCCAAATCACAGCAAAAATCACCCGTGTGAACGGGCCTTTAGCAAAGCATCGAGTCAGGGTCCCTGCCTTGATGTTGCCGTGGCATTAGTCTGTGCGGACATCAGTTTAGAAGCCATTAAAAGTGTTTATAACTTAAACACACTTCTCTGCTTCAATTATTCTCTCCTTGATTTATTTTTTTCGTAACCTCTTTTGCTGAAAACACTCTTCTATTTGCAATGAATGGAGTGGCCACAGTTTGATCCACGACCTAACAACGAAGGGGAATGGGTTCTACACCGGGGACCGCACAAACTACTTTGCATCGCTCTTCTCAAAGAACTAACTGTCCTTGTGCAAAGTAGTTTGCGGCGACAATCCGCAATTTAACTCAATCCTCTTCTTTGCTCGGTGGTAGATCAAATTACAGTTGGTTTTCCCAGTTTTCTTGGAAGCCACTTAAACAGCGAATTTGCAGCACAGAGTTCAGTTAGCAAACGAAGCGAATTAGTTTTTGACCAATGCAAAGACTTAATGTAGCGGATCAAATTTTTGAGGCGATAAACACTTCCTAAGAGGCAAGATATTGCATTTTTATCTACATGACATGAATTCCCACTCAGGTATGTCATTTAACGATTAGGATCACTGGGATGATGAATGATAATATAGTAACAATATCTTCATTAATTTCGGTAACGATTTGATACCCTACTCTGGGGAGCCACTTTATACGAGTTCACACTGGGGACGTACATGTAAGAAGGCTTAGCTTCAACTTTGAATCGGAACGAGGTTTATTTAAATTAAAGTAGCTTACTTTTCTTTACAATAGAAACGAAGGATCTTCAGAAGCCGAAGTACGATCTCAAGTAAAGTCTTATCCCCCTCGAATGCGTTCTTAAGTAGATCAAAACACGATTCTTAATAAGGCGTCAAGTAAGCCTCGGGTTGACTTGAGTTTCTGTCGCACTTATGGGCTACTTGGACCCCAGTATGAACTCGCCTGTTCAAGTTAATTGTAACAACGACGTAATACTTTCGACAGCATAAGCGATAAACGTGATTTACATGTCGGAACCCTGACCTCTCAAAGAATTACCACAAAGTGACAATCCGTTAAATATTGGCCACCATTATGGTAACGCAAACTATTTGAAGTGATGTTCATCTGATTGCGTAGCACGGTCACGGATGCATCTACAGTTTCATGTCACGACAGAGCAGTCAAACATCTGTATACCGCACATCAATTTCTTCGAGCCTTGGCAGTTTCTTAAGTGAAGAAAGAACATAAAACGAACTTAGAATCTTAAAGCGAGGTACTATTGCAAAAAGGTAAGCAACAATCTGCTAATCTGCCAGGGGAGTCAAATGCGTAAGAAAGCTGATTAGGTTGTGCCCCTAGTTGCTTACTTTTTGCAGTCCATAGGCCTTAATCACACGACGGCCATGTTGAGTCCCGAGGGATTGAAAACTTTTGTTTTTGTGCACTGAAACTCGTTCCCAAACATTTCAACTCGAGGCTCAGGGTTCAAAATCTATTGTCTATGGCCAATAGGGACGCCGCGCGAATAAGGCCCATTTGCTTGCTTATGTCTTTTTGTGGACGCAGATTTTGTCTGCTATGACAGATTTGTCGAAGTAAAGAAGTGTCATCATCTCCATTTAGTAACGCCATCTTGAACTCCAAGTTACGAAGACAGGTGATAAAGACAGATTTTTTTTAGATGATCGCCTGGCCAGGCTCACCCACATTCTCGCAATAGTCACTCGCGATGACGAATTGTTGGATATTTTCCACATGGCTTCGTAAGATGAAAATCGAACGAAAATCGTGCCGCACACATGAGGCAACGGCTGCCTCTCGGGGCGCTTTGCTCAGCGGACTTTCCTGATCACTAGAACACACAACTCCAGCGGTTGTTTTCGTTCCCCTGGCGATTGTTGTGTATGAACTATTATTCAACTCCTAATCATAATTCTTTATAAAGGAAACAAATGTTGTATTGTTTGTGGAATTCTCCTGATTTCTGGGGCACAAACTTCTCGTTCGATTGTCTTCCCTTCGATGCCTGAATAATGGCCAGAAACGCACGCTGGATATTTGCACTGAAAAAGTAGTTTACGATATCCGCGACTGTGTTAATCACATATACGAACTAGGCTTCGACTTCGTATATGAGATACCACACCACTGTCGCTCAACGTGTAAACAAATTATACTGTGCTCCACTGATGTGGTAGCCGTGCCGTGACGTACGGGCAAAGGGAGTATCGCTTGCTTTTTATGACAAGTGACAGCCTGCAGTTTGTAGTTCATCGCAAAACCCGAAGCTAAATCTCTTTTGACTGTAGCGGTAGTAAGCGCGTAAAAAAAAAACGTCCAAGTATAGACAGTTAAGACGAACGAGTATACTTCTCATTGTTGTTTTTATTTTATAAAATTTAGAACAATTATTTATTTAAGTACAAAACACGGTCTAGGCCCAACTTACCCTTAATTTCTCGTATGTTGTAGGTGAGAGTCTGGTACTGTTAAGATTTAAGTTTTTCAAATTGGACATGATAACCAAGGAAGATAGACCATCATCTGTCACAGGAGTTTCGCAGAGGTTCAGCGACTCCAAATTGTGGAGCTGCTCCGCGACCATGTGAAGGCCTCTGTCTCCAAACTGAAAGAAAGGAGGATCACTTGGGTTAATCACTCAAGTTGAGAACCAAAGACAGCAACATCATCTTCCGCGCCTGCGTTTCGAAAAATCGTCGGGCGTTTTTCTTTATCTAAAACCTTTCGAGGCGTTCATTACTAAAACAAAACAAAACCTTTTTTTTCTCTTGAAATCTTTTTAACGACCAGGGCCCAGTAGTTCAAAGCCTGATTAAGATAATCCTGGATTACTACAAACTTAAATTGCAATTTATTAACTGATCAAAAAGTTGCCATAAGTTTTCTAGCAGTCAATAGGCCATTTTACAGTTGTTTGCTCAGTGACCTAGCCTATGAATGGCTTCGAGGCTGCCGGTGACAGACCTCACTGCTTTTATCATGTAAATTGTGTTGTTGTAATGCTAATTAGTCTTAATTAACATGAGAAAAGCACAAAGGTTTGTATCAAAACAAGGTCACCGACAGCCTCGCTTCCATTCTTAGGCCAGGTAACTTAGCTATAACTGTAAAATGGTCTATTTTGACTGAAAACTTTCATTTTCCTTCAGCATAAAATTACATTGTTAAGCCTTTTACGACGGACAAGATTAAAGTGTTGATATGCTTTTGAAGGACTGGGGCAGGCTCATAGTTTAACAGATGATTTTTTTTCCTTTGCCGCCCGGAATGTTTGAGAGCACAGTTACGAGAACCGCACCCCAAATGTTGTCAGGATTTGTCCAGTACTCGAACAAAAGCCTGTTGAACCAGTGGGAAGCTGAACAAAAAAACAGCTGAGCTAACGCACGTTGACCGAAGAAATAAATTAAATTATTCTCTATGAACAGACATTTTTGTCATTTTCCACGACGAATGAGGATGGACCAGGGAATGAACGCCGCGCAAAATTACAATAGAATTGGTCAAATGGAAACCAGCTGTATGTCAATGCTATTGAAATTACTTGTTTTCTAAGTACTCCACAAACCTGAGTTGACCACAGATTCAAATGCAAAAGCGCCGGAAGTTGAACCAGGTACTCGGCACACGCACTGGTCACGTGCGTGAAGGCCAAATTAAGGCTCTTCAGATTGCCAAATGAACCTGACTTTAGGAGCCGAGCCAGATCGTCGTCCTGAAAGACACAACGGAAGACACACTTCTTGTCAACAAGAACTGGAGTTCGAGAATGTCAAATAGTCATGGTTAAGGCAAGTTATACTTACAGTTGATTTTGTTGGTAAAGTAAGAACCGTAGGTCCACCTTTCTCCTGCTGTTGATAAAAGACGGAAAGTCAATATTCGAATTACCGGGTCATAATATTTGTTGGATAAGTAATAAAGAAAAGTACTAACCATTTGCCTGAATTTGGCTTTCCTGCAAAATAATAAATTGTTTTTGTTTTAGCGGAAGTCGCACTTCGTAACCGCAGCAACAACAATGAAGCAGTTTAGTCTTAGATAGATTTCTTTTAGGTAGGTTAACATCAAAAGCTACGTGGATATCAGAAGGACTGAAAAGCGCACTTTCACAATTGGTAAAATTATATATAATGCTTACCCTAGTTCCAACAACTGCTAAGAATAAATATCTAATTGAACGCTCAAAATCTCATAAGGTGTACATAATGATAAACTACGTTAACTTTGTAATAAACTACATGTAAAAGGTTATCAGTACTAGATATAGTTCTCAATTAAGGGGTGGTTGCATGAATTGGGTTGCCATGATATAGAGTGTTTTCACTGTCACGCAATCAAAAACAACATCCGAAACCGTTCAAAGAAAGAAGCCAAGAAAAAGAAATGCTACAAAAGACTAAAACAAAAATAACTCCTCCAAGTCTCAAGTCTGTTTGGCGCATCGTTTCTAAGCTATTTCCCGAAAGATATGACACTCAATTTTACAGAGCTTTGTACGTAGACGCCACGTTGGTGTTCCTCGGGGGGACACCAATATGGCGGCCTCCAATCAACAAAAACTCTGGACCTCACTTTGAGATAAAAGCCCTCTCGTTTTGCTCGTGAGCTGAACTAAATGAGCAAAAACATGTCATCTACAGCTTTTAATGTTTAATTTGCCAAAAATCACAAGGCGAAACTGTTTCTTGAACCAGACAGCTTTATCTAAGTTACTGTCTTGGTGTCACGCAAGGCGAAAATTCAAAAGTTCAAAATGCTGTAAAACGCTACGGGCTCTAAAACTGGTATAAATATTTACTTCTAAGTAATTTTTTAATTGGTATAGATAAAAAAAATCAGAAAACCTCGCAGCTTTGATTCTACAATTTTATGACGTCATGTGAAAACACTCTATGGGGTTTACTCAGTTGAACTTCTTATTTTTATTTTTAAAAAAAGAGAACAGAATGACAGTTCTTCTAACTTTACGAAACTTGCTACGACTTTCGATCATCGCAGTTCTAATTGTCACTGAAACTGCCTGTGAAATAAAATTAATTAATTGCCAATTTGAAAGGGTTTTGAAAATAATGGCCTTTTCCGTTTTGAAGTATATTTGAGTTATTAGCAAATTGATGACGTCATCAGTGGTTCCACTGGAAGATGGATCACAAAATCATGAATATCTCTCAAATTGTCACAGCTATATTATTCAAACTTGTCATGAGTAATAACCCTTAAGAAAGGTGCAAGACGGTGTAGAGTATGACGCTACCATGGCAACACTTTTGGCTCCAGTCCCTTTTGGTTGTAAAGGAAAGATCTCAATGTCCTCTCAAATCAGGAAAGACAGTCCTGCTCAAAACACACAAAGAGCCCATTTTGCCGTAGGTCTACTAATTAACTCATTGACAGTGAATGATATTGGTTTAGACAAAAAGTGGGAACACCAGTTCCACACAAACTTGGTCTGGAAGCGAAACTGTTGCTATGGCAACTGCACAATGGGTGTCATTTTATGCAATGACTGATGTACATTACTTGTACCAAGTTTGAAGAAAACCGCTTTAATATTATATTCTTTTATATTCTATATTTTCTTTTATATTCTATATTTTGTGATTTGTTTTCCTTTGGAACCACTGATGACCTCGTCTGTTTTTACACGAAAACGGTATACCCGTAAAATTCCGAAAATAAGCACCTCCAAATATCAGCCCCCAAAGCGGTAACGCAAAAAACCCTCCGTTAAATCGCCCCTCCAAATATAAGCCCCCCGAGGGCTTGTACTTGGAAAATTGCCATCAAATACAAAGTAAAACAAAGCAAAAAATCGGTAAATTTACTTCCAACTATAAGGCTAGCCCAATCGATTTGGAAACACAAATTTCCCTCCGCAGATAAGCCCCTCCAAAAATAAGCCCCTCGAAAACGGCCTTTGAAAAATATAAACCCCCGGGCTTATTTTTGGAATTTACGGTATCTCCACAACGATAGAAGATATTTTAAAAATGAAAACACCATGTTTCTTTTCTTCAAAAAGCCTTTCAAATACGTTTTAGTTATTTTTTATTTCATAGGCACTTGAGCAGTAACGAAAGTCCTAAAAAGTACACGCTTGAAGATTTCAAGACTGAATTTGCATGTTTTACTTCCTCTATTGCTCAAGTAGCGTTCGTAACCGAGAAGATCTAATATCTTAAACATGGTTATTTTCCGCAGTTCAAGTATACATTATTATGTCTCTTGTACATAGTCTCACCATATTTACGACACTTGTGTAGTGAGTAAAAGACAACTTTACACCAGGGTTAAGTGGCAAAAAGCAGATAATTCGACTTACTTCAAACAAAGCGCCTCGTAACACGCTTTGCCTTCTTCAGTGCTCTCCAATGTTGATATAATCTGTAATTTTTCGTTCTCATCCTGAAGGACCTCGACTTCTAACATGAACGAGAGTGTCTGTTGAAAAATAGAGAGAAACTGTGAACACAGCTCCCAATCATCTTTCTTCTCTCTTCTGTCCTCGTATTTTGGAACCCCCCGTTCTCTCCATTTTTTCGAAGAATTAACAAGGCAAATAATGACTATGCTCTTATACTCTAGTATGTCACCCCTCACTAAAAAAACCTTTTTCGCGTTTGCCTTCCTCCTACCTGAGTAACGTTCCCCAAGCGAAACAAAAATAGTGTTTCAATGTTAAGTTACACGATTATCAACGAAACATGTATCACACTTCTTTGAATTTAAAGATTTCCTTTAAGTTAAGTTTTGACTAAAACAGTGTTTTCATGCACTGACCTGGATAAAACTGCTTTCTCCTCTTAATGCAAGGAGCATGAAAGGACCAAGCATGGAATCTTTCAGCTCCAAAAGAGCCTTCTTTCTTCTCCCACAACAATCTAGAAGCCTGGACATCTAAGAAAAATGGTTTGAAAAAAGTGGCACAACATTTAACTTAAATTCATTGCAGCTTCACAACACATTTTCACGACTCAGTTTTTAACCACTTGAGCACATTGTTTAGGTACAACGCGTTCGAAAAAAAAAAGTCCAAGGAAATAACGTAAATGGGTGCCACGAATTCAACCATGATCTTTCTCTTATCTTTTGCAGCTCCAGATTGTAATCAAGGAAAGAATACGTTACTTCTCTGTCGCGTGACTCTACCGCTTTTTGTTGCTGACGTCAAAGTTACTGTCAAGCAGCGCAGCCTATAGTTTTTATTGCATAATTTTGGTGTACAAACTATCCCCTTTAAATAAAAAAAATGTAAAAAAATTTATCGGAAAAAAATACAGCTAAAAACGTACACAAAGCCCCTTACCCACAGATATAAATTATGATCTTGAAAACAACGACTCGAGAACCGTTTTGAGTCAACGTCGTTTTAAGCTGAGTGATTTTTCCATAAACTATGTAAGACAGTGTTCCATATGCTGAAGACTTTCTACCTATCAGGTATTTTTTCAAGTGTTACTTTAAAACCCTCTCGTTCAGCCACCGCAAAATGTACCCTGAGCCGATGAAATAACGCGCGTGATTAGTATCAGTACAGGCATCAATGGGGTAAGATTGGCCCATTATATCTCTTAAAGGGAAACTGTCACGGAGTGACATGCGCAATAGATATTCTATAGATTCGAATATATTCGATATATATGCGTTTCCAGCATTTCGACCATTCCTTTCTTGCTCTTTTTTGAAAAAGTCAGGCTGAACTTTTCAAGTTGGGATTCGAAAAGCTGGCCCACGCGCGTCCGTGACAGTGTCCCTTTAAGCAAGCACGGTGACTTATGTTTTTTATGGTAGTTCTCAAAACAGGGATTAGCAGGGAACATTCAGGGAAAGTTTCAAGAAAATCGTTCGGCAATTTGTTTTTTCTGTGGAATCACCTTAAGATCTAAGACGGCGACGGCGAAGAACCATAAAACAGTAACTTGATTGGTTAAAAGTGTAAAATAATCGTGCTGCACGTGCGGCACGTGTTTTGCGATACTCTGCAAAACAACGATGTGTAATCACCAAATTTGAGGTTTTAGGACAACGCGAGCATACAAATGCGAAACGTTTCTTATCTATTCTTACTCTGAAACCGCTGGTATCAATTTATTTTGAGGATGCTTCGTTCACAATGCACGACGTGAACGGGACGAAATAGTCGCGAACGACTTGCGAAAGTGCAAAGTTATATCTTGAGGTGACGTTTTCATCCACGACGCCGTCGTAGATCAAAAGGTCCGCATTTATATCGACTGAATGGAATTACAGTTATTACAAGGACCAGAAATCGCGCCTCCCTGAAATACGCACCCGTCGAATTTACGGCTTTCTTTTCTACGACTGAAGAGCCTAAATCAACTCTTAGATTTTCGCACTTGTCCAAATTATAGTTTGTGTTTTACTACTTTTCCTCCCTGAAATTCACGTTTCAAATGGTTTTAATTGATAGCTGACTAGTCGTAGCAAGGTAGGGCAGTAGGCTTCGACACCGGGTTGGCGTCATAAACTACAATCTCAGACAAAACTGTTGAGACAGTGACACAAATTCGCGGCACTGTATTGCATATGGTTCCGTTAACCGAAGTAACAACACCGAATGTACGAAACAATAGAGGGCAGCTTCCATTCAACAACTGTAGTTTCTCTTCTTCTGAGAAAAACGTAAATTCTGGATAGGTACTCACATTTCGCATTTCGCGCGCTAAATTTTTTACTCTTTTCCATATCTGATTGAATGTCGCCCCGAAAGCCTCACTTCCGCCCGCTCTGAAACGAACACCACTTAAACGAGGGCTCAACTGTAATAACACCTACTAAAAGTTGCTTTTAAGCGCCTACAAAACGGCGGATTTGAAAAAAGGTTTTAAGGAAAAAATAACATTCTGATAGTGCGTGAGATGTTACGTTTCGGACAGGTGCAAGGGGCCATTTTTGAAATAGAGGTCCAACCTCGTTCCCAGGGTCTCTCTTGTAACTGTAAGAGTTGTTGGGTTGAAGACAACAGCCCTTTTCACGGTTAGTTTTTCTCATTTGCATTACAATATAATCTAGCATGTATGTGAGGCAATTTCGGGCTATTTTGTAGTTTTAACCCGAAATTGCCTCGCATCCACGTTAGATTACATTGTAATGCAAATGAGAAAAACTAACCGTGAAAAGGGATATAGACCTTATTCATAAAAGGAGGTCAATTTATAATTCTTTTGTCGAAGTGCAAATTAGCCTACCAAGCCTCGATACCATAAAGTGAATTGAAAAGAATTCTTGATCTAAAAAGAGGCTTGGTAGGCTAATTTGCACGTGGACAAAAGAATTATAAATGTGACCCCCATTTATGAATAGGGTCTATTGTTTGTCAATTTTTTTAAGAAGTGTTTTCAAGGCGTCTACTTTGCTTTTGTAAACGAAATTTTTGAACTTACTACATGAGAGAAAAAATGTCCTTCGTCGAAACATGATACTCCTCCTGGACATATAATGTCTATCCATCCATCTTTCCCTTTTCTCACTGGAAGTATTGACTGATGAACCTGTCAAGAGTTAAAGAGATGACTTAGCACTGAAGACAAATATTAACAATACATAGAACATTTCGAATCCTGACAGTGTTATTTAGTGGTTTTCAGTTGAGTGATAAAAGGAATTTCGCATTTGATTTGGTCTTGTATTGTCATGGTAAAGGTAAAGTAAAGGTCAAAAAGTTAAGTCACTTCATTTAGGCGCGGTGGCCTTATGGTTAGTGCGCTCGACTCCGGATCGAGTGGTCCGGGTTCGGGTTCGGGTCCTGGCCGGAGACATTGTGTTGTGTTCTTGGGCAAGACACTTTACTCTCACGGTACCTCTCTCCAGCCAGGTGTATAAATGGGTACGAATTTAATGCTGGGGGTAACCCTGCGATGGACTGGCATCCCATCCAGGGGGGAGTAGAAATACTCCTTGTCGCTTCATGCTACAGAAACCGGGATAAGCTCCGGCCTACGAGCTGTTCATTCGTAAAAGGTGAAAATAATGAAGTTTAAGGCGAAGGGTGACTTAAGCATTCGTAATTTTTGAATAATCTTCTGTTTCTCTGTCCAAAAGATACACTGGGAAATGATCATTCATTACCAAAATGTTGTTTGAGGTCAAAATATGTTAAGTACCGGTACTTGACAAAATGTCTCAGTGAAAATGAATGATAAATGTTACGATTGTAGCTGAATGTTTTGACAGATATTGTTAGTTCGATATGTCTCACATGCGGCCATTTGTGCCAAAAAAATTATCACTAATAAGTCTTGAGCCTAACAGCCAATCAAAACACCGATAAAACGTCACGTGCATGAGCTTTAAACCTCATTAGAATTCTTTATGTAAAGAATAGTAATAAGGCCCTGCTTGTTTTTCTTCTATGCTTTTAAATTCCTCTCACATTTTGAACCTTCGTTCGGACCCCCGAGGCACAAACTTTTTGTGGAGTGTTTTTGAAGCCGTTCAATTAATTCACATGTAGTGTTTTATAGCGTCCAAAACCACTCGGCTTCCTCTCGTGGTTTTCAACCCGATAAAACACCCTCCCTCGTTTTTTAAACATCGCATAAAGAGGCATCTTAATAACAAAGGTCTGGCCAGTGTTTGCAAGTCGGTCTTAACACCAACTTGACTTATGTTTGCCCCTCCGTCTCTCCTCACAAATGTGTATCAAAGGGTTCTGTCAACATACTTTACTCTCAGTTGCTACAGGCAACAGAAGCTAACAGAAACCGGAATATAAGTCCCTACGGTGAGAGCCAAAGAAGATCCAACTTTTTTACACTTCCACGCGCAAACAAACGTTGTTTATCCTCCGTCACTTTAACCTTGATATCAAATGAGTTGAAAATCGGCTCCCAATGAAAGAATCAAACCCCAACGTTTCATAAGTTAGACATTGATAAGCTTATTACGGTACCGCCCGAAAATATTTACCCATTTGCCGCTTCTTAACTCGGCAAGAACGCGGAGTGCCGAAATTTCTCCGAGGTTTTGCCTAGGTTTATCGCAGCAAGCAATACCGCGGTAAACGGCAAGGCGCGGTTAAGTAGAATAGTCTGACTCAGCTTTTGTTTCAAGTTCATTAACTTCAAAAGATCTGCTTACATCCACGATTCTACACTTTTTTTTAAAAAGCGGTTTCATGCTCGCTCTTTCCAGCGCCTCCTTTGAACTAATATGGGGAAAATTTGTAATGATGATGGTGATAAGCTGAGGAAAAGGAGGGTGAAAGGAGAAGAGCAAGACCCAAGACAATGCAGCAATGAACAATAATTTATACAAAGATCGGAAAGAGGCAGGGTGAAACGCATGAAAGGAAGCAAGGATAATCGCAGCAGTCTGACAGTGAAGAGCTCTGTGAAAGCCCTACGTGCAAATGAGGCCTGAGGAGGATGGGTACCAGGTACCCGGACCACAACTTAAATTCAGATGCATTTTACCTCACAGCGCTGATCCTCGGCAAAGGCTTTGATGACTCCACTGATGTATCTAAAAAAATATCAACTGCAGTAGTTTAGTAATAGGGATAATAATTATTAACTAAAACCCATGAATGCATGAGAGTTTCCAGTAATTTTTCAAATAACTAAATACAGAAGACACTTACAATACGAATGTCTCATTTTTCAGAGCTCTGAAAGATAAAAATTCAAACAAGTTAGTTAACTGTGTGGTGTGGGTGTGTGTGTGTGTGTGTGAAGTGGTGAGGGGAGTGGTTTGGTTGGGAGTTGTCATTGATAATGGGGAGTTTAAGAAACCACGACGGCTACGGCGACGAAAACGTCACTTAATAATATAAGTTTGAGCTATTTTGAGTATTTCATGATTATTCCATCTTGTTTATATTATTCAATATGGGCGAAGTGTCCTAAAACTGGATTGGTTCGGACGGATTTGAGGTAAAGAGTGAGACTGAAAGATGCACTGCAGTTTGTCCACGTTGTCGTCAAAACCTTAAATTTGGTCATTTCACGTAGTAGTTTTGACGAGTACGGAAGAGAAATGTTCAAAAATGCGTGCCGCACGTGCAGCACGATCATTTTGGTGCTTTCAACCAATAATATTACTGTTTTTTGGCGTTGTCGATGCGGTAGCCCTCGTCGTTTCTTAAACTCCCTAATGTTGATGATGATGATGATGACGATGACTACTGACAAGGAAAAAAACAGCAACAACAACATGTTGATCTAATACTCACTCTTTAGGAAAGGGAATTGGTTGCAGAAGTGTAGACAGACTGGGTCTCCAGTCTTCAAACTGAGCACTGAAATGGTGTCAGCAAAAGGACTTCATTACAAGGACTTCATTAAAAGGTACGAATAATTTTTATTTTGTTTTGATTTTGTGACTTTCATTTTTTTTCGTAACATTCTTACATTGTGTCCATGACTGTCACAAAACATAGAAGGAACTTTGTGTTGATTTCATCATACTTAACAAGCCTGAAAATGACAAAAGAAAAGATGGAAAAAAAAATGCAAACAAATAATCACTAAAACAGTGGGATGTGATTTTGCAAGCTAGTTGGCAGATACTTTAAGAACCTTTATTCAATTGGGCTGTACATTTCTTGCGAGTTGTTTCTTCTTGGTTGCTGACAAAATGATCCCCAGCATAATAAGGAAATTCAACCAATGGCAAAAACAAAACCAGATGAAAAAGAAAAAAGGGTGCACATTTTCTCTCCCTTTCCTAAGGGTTTGTTAGGAGAGCACGAGTGCTCTACTAATTGGGGAGACTACAATTCAACTGAAATCAGAATAAATCAAATCAAATGTTGGTTTTTGAGGCAAGGGGAAAACTGGAGTACCCGGGGAAAAACCTCTTGGAGCAGAGTAGAGAACCAACAAACTCAACCCAAATATGGCATCAAATCCAGGAATTGATCCCAGGCCACATTGGCTGAAGTTGTGTGCTCTCACCACTGCACCAGTCCTCCTCCCCTATCTTTTTGAGGTTTTTGGTGGAAAGCTGCTCAAAAGCTGCAAAATGGTAATTTTCACAAAAAGTTCCGTTATGAGGCTGATTCCAATGTTCTTGACAACTTTCACACACCACATGTGTATACAGAGAACAAACTTACAATTTGTCACTTTGGTCAAATGTGGAGTATACAGCAGACAGAACAACAGCCACAAGATTTGGTAGAACACGAGGATGTGGGCAAGCAGCACCTGGGCTGTGAACACTGAAAAAAATGGGTATGAAAAAAATTGAGCACAGGTTCACATTGACTGCCTTCCTTTAGGCATTCAACACTCCTAAACACCCCATTTTCCGTTGAAAACATTACCCTACAGCCCAACGCATCCAGTTTGGCAAACATAAAAGGAAAGATACCCATTGTTTGGTAGTCTGTCTGTGATCAAGGGGTAGAAGACACATACTTCTGACAGTTCATATATTTCTATCAATCAGCCACACTCAAATGTATGAGAACTGAAAAGACAGAAGTCCTCTAAGTGGAAACCTTTGACAGTAACAAACAGGAAGCCATTTCCTCCAATCTAAAGCCAGGAATGTTCTTCCAAGATCTGAGACATGCAATCCAAGATCACAGTAGTTGTTAGAGGGTTTGGTTGTTTAAGTGTGGATACATGTAAATGTGCCAAAAATCTTATAAAAACAACAGTAAATTTTCCGTTTTTCTCCCCTTAAAATAACATTAGCGACCTTAAGATTGGAGTACACTGATGACTAGGAGTACAAGTTCTCAGTTCTGAGCACGCGCAACACTTGTACTTGTACTCGTTCTCGTACTCCAATCTAAAGGATGCTATTATTTCAAAGTGACAAAAATGGTACGTGTGGAAAGTTAACAAACAAGTTACGATAGGACAGCAGTTTTTGTGTTAGTGCACTTTGTTTTTATGAGTGCACTACACTCTACATGTATGTCAGCGGGTTTGTAAGAGTGAGTGATTGAGTGAGTGAGTGATTGAAAGACCATGGTGGCAAATAGGCCCATAGCGAGTGTATAACTCAGAAACATAAACAGGTCTGCTGGAAGCAAGCTGGAGTTTCAACAAAATGAGCTCCAAAATCGGCCAGGATTTGTGACGCTGATGAATAATAAAGCAGCTGCTGTTTCCAAAACGATGGAATTGCCTTGTGATAAATAACCTCGTCTAGGAGAGGGAATTTTTGACTTTGCAGAAACAATGGTCAACAACCTCAAGATTCGGGCTTTTGTGATCTTTGTGTTGAATTTGCATATTTCTTGTCAATCTTTAAAACACTTGAAAGAAGAAAAACAAAAAACAAGAATCCGGTGTCTTGCCATCATTTTGACACAGATGTATCCTTTGTTTCGCGAGTAAACATGCAAGGTAACTTGATCACGGTGCCCGCTGAATTTGATGTCACTTTCAATTTTGCGATTCACTTGTGCAGCCAAAAGTACAATAGAAAAATTGATCATAGCAAAAATTTCCCAAAATGTTTTTCACTGATGGTAACTTTTTATATTCTCCGTTCAAAATTTAAGTTGCTTTCATGTCGCAAATTTTGTTGCTGATGGCAAAATAATATTATTATCGATTGACACTTCCTGAAAACTACTTCTTCTCTTCCTAAAAACTGTGTATCAATATTTATTTACTTTTGCATCAGTATCTGTTTTGCATAAAGCAGGCTAACAAAATCTGTACCTTGCTTAGTTTGCATTTTCGAGTGCTAAAATAGGATTTTCGGTCCTATGTTTCTGACAGCAAGTCCTATATTTTGAGGTCACCCATCCAAATACTAACCCCACCTGATAGGGATTAACTTCAGTGAACTTTTGCCTTACAAAGCTGTCAGAGGCTCAGAGTGCAGGCTCAAACTTGTGGTGAAAAAGTAGTAGTAAGGCAACTTGAAAATGATGAAACATGTCAGCCTCGAAGCCAATGTTTCCCGATTATCTTTTATTTTCTTCAATCTTTCTGGGATTTAGTATTTTACTAGTAACCACATGTCTTCTCAGGGGGCTATTTACCTAAGAAATCTACCATGGCACTATAATGATATACGGTACCAAAACAATATCGTGCTATAACAACATGTACTATTAGAGCTACATATTACGCAAAGATAAGTTGAATCTCCTGGAAGACAACACAGCTCAGTTGACACGATACAGCACTGTGTTACTGCACTACCACACGTAAGCATTGCATGCCTTTTTTTCTAACAAGGAAGAGCAATGTGTCAACACTGGAGAGTTAATAAGTAATTGTTATTTACAAGAGTAGAAGAATCAGTCCTTTCCCCTTATTTGTATCCACCATCTCATGGAATTCATACGCCACCATTAAAACTAGAGAACCAATTAAATCATAGAACTAATTATTCAAAGCAGCTCTGAACACAGGTATCTAAATACAAAGCAGGGATCCACATTCGCAGTCGTCCGGTCATCCCAGACGACTAAAAACCCGTCCGGGCGAGTACAAGAACTCCAAAGGTTGGACCAGTGATGTTTTGATAACTATTTTTTCATGAATGCCATCAAATGTTATGGTACAAAATGAACTTTTGTTCTGACTGCTTTTCATTCAATGGAAACTTCCAGAAAATGAGGAATAAAAATGCAGCTTTTCTCAGCAATGAAATCTCAAGTTTGGGTACCATCTTTGACCACACGGCATTTTCCATGAAACTATTGCAGGCTCGATTTTCATGTCTCTCACCACTAGCATGGTTGTTAGCAAGTCATTTAGCAAAGAGCAATGGGTGACTCGTGTTGGTGTTAGTTACAAGGTGTTTTGCCCCATCCGACAAAAAGGAAAACAAGTGGAGCAGAACCTGCTGCTTACGAACAGGAAAAACACAAAATCTTGATAGCACATAAAAGGAAGACACTAGACAAGAGCGTCGAAACTTTGGGTCTTTGAATCGTAACTTTGTAAGCTACATTCAAGTACATTTTGCCGTGGCAGATATGGACCACTGTAAATCGGGTTCCCAAGGTGCAAAATTAACATAATACTCTAGAGTCAAAATTTGTAATTTCTGACAAGAGAGTAAAATAAAACATGAATGCTCAAGTTACACGTAAGTTTATCAACCATTTACTATACTTCCGTATTTTTGCCCAGGCAAGTAGATCATAAGACGTACTTCCCCAGCTGATGACTTTGATAAAAAATGAATATGGATCCCTGCAAAGAATGCAAAACTGACAAAACTACTGTAGTGTAAATTTATAATCCTTCAAATTTACTAACCTCTCAACAAACTCTCTAACAACATCTGCATCTTCATCTTTACAGAACAGTGTATAAATGTAATCTTGAACAAACATTCTGAGATGAGGATACTTGCCGAAATCCTGTTAAGGACAAGAAAATTTGGTCAGCCAAAAAATAAAGGAAATGAACGCATGTTTTTTATGTCTATTATCCTACCAATAGCTAGTGATGATGAAGGGGTTTCAAAATAAATTATTTTGAAGTTGTTGGTTACATTGAGTGGAGTAACCAACTGCATGTCACTGCCAAAAATAATAATTTCAATCTTAAATTACTTCAATTTCAGGGAAAAAGTTGCAGACTTCTCAAAGTGACGTAGCCACATTTTTCGTTGGCTACTGCTTCTTATCGAAACCACAGCCATGAATAACAATATTGGATTCGATTTTTCCCTGCAAATTCATGTAATGTTTAAAAAATGAGCAGCAGTGTTTTAGTGGGGTTTAATTAAAACACGAGTTGTAGCAGAGTGTTTTTAGACCAATAAGACATGTGATGCAAGTTTTTTTGAATAGCTTAAAAAACATTCCACAATGAGCATCTCCCTCTGGAGACGAAAATTGTGAGAGGAGAATATTAGCATACAAGAAAAACAAGCTATGCCTTATTAGTATTCTTTATAGTTATTAAGAATGAATGAATTGTTCATGAGTTTTTGAAGGCAAAATAAAAAGGAAATGTAAGACCTTCGGATCAACTTTAGGTAGGAAAACACTCCCAAAAAGTTATATCTGTTTATATAGGTCACTTCGGAAAATACCATAATACTCTTTGTTTTGTCCCCCCAAATTTTGCATAAGCATTGTTTCCAGTTTCTCTTGGGACTTAAAATGGTCCCAAGAGAAAACAAATACAAAGTTTATGCAAAATTTGGGGGGACAAAAAAAAAGAGTATTATGGTATTTTCCGAAGTGGCCTATAGAAAACAATTATCCCAACAGCTGGGAAGGTAAATCATTTAATGGAACTACCGTAAAATTCCCCCCGGGAGCTTGTACTTGAAAAATTGCCCTCAAATACAAAGTAAAACAAAGCAAAAACAGTAAATTTACTTCCAACTATAAGGCTAGCCAAATCAATTTGGAAACACAACTTTCCCTCTGTAGATAAGCCCCTCAGAATATAAGCCCCTCCAAAAATAAGCCCCTCAAAAAGGGCCTTTGAAATATACATGTATAAGCCGCAGGGCTTATTTTCAGAATTTTACATTATCCTGGAAGAGTCAGGTCTCAAAAAGTGACAGTATGTACTTTACAGTACAAAAGAAACAAGAAGTTGGCTTCCATAGAAGGATGACTTTTCTGGTACAGTCATTTCCTTTTATTTCCTTTGAAAGGAAAGATTACACTCTTGGTCAGGTGACACTTTCTCATATGAACACTCATCTTTAATAGCTTGCTTTGGATAGCACTATGCTGTTAACAAAACCAAAACAACAACGACAACAATGGCTTAAATTACCATGTTGTGCTTAAGAATTCTGTGAACAGCTGGAAGGAAGACATCCAACACTTCGTTATTGAACAACTGGCCTTTACAGTGCTGAAAAGAACCAAAACACCATAAACTTATTTATTTTTAATCCATTCCTAGCCATAACGGTACATGTACAGTGGTCCCATCACCTCTGAAAGTGGTATAACTGGAAACTGACCATGCACCCCTTGCCCTGCCCTCCCTTCTCCTCTTTCCTTCTCCCCCTCCCTTCTCTCTGTCAGTGCAAAGTATCACAGGGAATTGAAACAAAACCTACAAGGATGAGAAAAAGTCAGACTACAAACTACTGTAACTCTGATCCCAGTTCCAGCTGCAAGATTGGCAGGCTATCCATTCATGACCCATACTTACTCGCTACAAACAGAATTACATAATGCAGTAATAAGAGCATTTAAATCTGGAGGTGAAGCCAAACACGGGCTGACTTTGTGTCAGTTCATCATCCTGGTAGTAACAAGGAATTTCACCCATCTTTGCTTTAATACTATTGCAAGTATTATATTTAACAATCATTATTGTTATACCTCCCAACTCAAATACGTTTTCTGATTGGAGGAGAACGTGTCACATGTCATTGGTCAAAACTTCATGATGTCCTAGGGCGAACAAAACTTCATGACGCCCTAAGGCAACAACAACTTGAACTTTCGACTCACACGTGATCAGGTCGTGCACCTTTGAAACGGCGGCAAATCTGTATGCCAGCCGACGTCAAGCAAATAATTTTTATCTGTGTATTGTTCTATTTTGAGTTGGGAGGTATAACCCCCTCAATGTTTCCCTCGGCTTCGCCTCGGGGAACATTGAGGGTCTCGGGGAAACAAAACTCACTGTTTCCCTTGGGGCCAGTCATTAAGTGCTTATTATTTGCTGAAGGGAAGGCGAATATCGGTGAATAAAAATCGAGATAAAGTCAACGTTTTTTTTCAGTATAATTACATGAATGTAATTATACATTGTCATTAATTGAAAAAATTAAACAAATTATTGATTTCTTCAACTGTCACCTCAACAAAACAGCTTGCGGCCACTTTGAAGAAACCACTTGCATGTAGGTGATAATTATGCTGCATAATAATCACTTCAAGTGCAACCAGACAGCGTAGAATTTACAATAATCACTTAATGTGCAATTACACTAAATCGAGGATATTACACGGTGGCCGGAGAAGATATGAATTTTCTGTATGAGTGGCCAGAACAATAAACAAGAACATAAACTTCGTATCTTTGAGCTAACATGTAATTTTCTTTTTCTTAAATATGTTCAATCAATACACATGGTACAGATTGAAAAGCAGGCTTTAATACAAATATTATATGTAATAAAATTATATACAAAAGAGGGCGGGAATCATGACATCATTGCTCAAAATTAATTACGACTGGTCACTTGTGTTAAATACAAAAAATACACCACTCGGTCCCTGAATATAGTGGTGGTATTGATTCTACAAGTGTTTCAATTCTCAGTAAAGCACACCTGTCCATATAATAAAATGAATAAAAAGTGTTGTTTCAATAGTACGGGCAGTGTAGTGGATATCGCTCACAGACTCCATTTCAGCGCTCTGAGTTCAAATCCTAGCTTGTGCGCTCCAAAGTTCACTCACCTTTCCATCCATTTGTGGTGGGTGAAATGAGTATCAGTATTACTGGGGACAAGTTGTCCATGCAACGGGATTGCGGTGGCACCCACCCCTCCCTGCCATAAGTTATGGTTGGAAGCCATAAGCTGCGGTAGAAGGTAAAGAAAAAAGAACCTTTGGGTTGCCTTTGACTGTGGTTGGCTTAATAGTAAGTATTTTACCTTGCTAAAGAAAGCACACACTTCTGGGGATGGTTGGACATATTCCAGGACAGGTGCAAGTGTCTTGAGAAAGAAAAACACAGTTTTTTGAAATTTATGACTAGAAGATAGCAATCTTAACAAAAACACATGAAATGTATCACTGTCCTACATTTACATGTATTATATACATTAAATTCCAATACAAATTTTGCTTATTTTGTAAATTCTACAAATCTTGGTTCCACAAGACTACTCAAACAGACAACTAAGAAATCTTTCATACTCTCGGGTTTTTTTATCTCAAGTTCCACAACCATTGAAATCAACTTCACCTTAAATTACCCTCTTGAGAATGAGTGATTTTACTCTGTGGAATGCCAGACAATTTGACTAGTCAACGGAGGCCCTCTTTGGGATAAACTATTTCAAAACTCTTTTCAAAAAACAGCGAAGTTCCAATGCTGGGCCATCTAACACAAAAATGTTGGTCACATCATGGTTAGTGATAATAATATTCCTGACCAAGTACTAACCACTATAAGGTTTTCTTGTTCTTCATCCGTTAATGAAACAAAGTGCTGCAAGTAAATGTACATGTACATGTAAGTGCAAATGTGTGTAAAATTGCAAGAAATTTTACAATCTGTAATCATGACTGTAATTTAGTATGGTTAAGTTCAGCAGGTCCATGGAATTGGTAGAGATTAATCTGCATGTTTACATAAAAACTTAAGTTGCAAAAAAAGTAAGTAATTGAATAATAAAAAAGTATTCTCGTTTGTCTCACGATGTGGTCACTTGTGATGTCGATCGCGACATCATGAGACAAACGAGAATACTTTATTATTGTACTTCACCACGATGAATAAAAAGTCTCTGCTTACAAGCCAGAAGGCCCATCAGGCCGGCACTTATCTCCAGTTTCATTAGCATAAAGCGACTAGGGGTATTTCTACTCCCCCCTGGATGGGATGCTGGTCCATCGCAGGGTTACCCCCAGCATTTCGCCAGTACCCTTTTATACACCTGGGTGGAGAGGCACTGTGAGAGTAAAGTGTCTTGTCCAAGAACACAAGACAATGTACCGGTAAGTACTCTGCCATCAAGTTGCAAGTACTAAGGTTTGGCATTGGCCTTGCGCACGGTATTGGTATTCAAGGCAGTTACAAAATATGTAATGCTAAATTAAGCGCTTGATTTCCAGAAAACTTGGTTGCGAGACCACATGTTGTTGGGCTATGAAAAGATAGATAGATAGATATTTGTTTATTTCGACCCAATGGCAGTCGTGACTGAATTGCTGGGTCGGCCAGCATTACATGAATATACAAATAAAGCAAATAAATTAAAATTAAATAACATGTTGAAACTTTAATGTTATGAAGTCATTGAATCTGTTCGTTCGCCCCAGCAGGGGCCTGGGACGAGAGTTGCGCAAGTCATAAGTTTGCTGAGAAAGGATTGGGATGGGAATAATTCTGTTAAGTGGAGAACTGATACGGGCTTTACCAATGAACTTCACGCATGCATCATTTCTTCTGGCACACAGGGACTGGAGGCCAGCGGTTTCCATGGCTTCTTTATATTCCATTTTACCAAATATAATATAGAGGGCCTTTTTCTGCACAGCTTCAAGCATATCCTGGAGGTAAATCGGAAGCGCTGCCCACACAGGAGAAGCGTACTCAACCACAGATCTAACAAGGCTACAATACACTAACACTAGGTCTTTCTGGTTAAGTCCTGCCGCCTTCAGGGAGCGTAACGCGTACAAGCGCTTACAAGGAGGTGATGTTCTGCTATTTTTGTTGGAAATCTAAGAAACCAAACCGCTTGGGTGTACAAGTTTTAGAACCTCAACTCTCCTAAGACAAAACGCCTGTAAAGAACACGTGGATGCTGTTAATTTGGAAACTATGGGGGTTACACTCAGCAACACCATCACAGTGTTGTGTTTTTACAGAACAATGGTCAATCGCAAGCCATTGACACCATTTTCTCAACTTTCTTGTTTGTATTAACTTTTTAATTACAAGTAACAGTTAATAAAATGTTTTTGTTTTTGTACCTGTTTCTTTGTTTGAATGTAAGAAAACAGAAAAAAATTTGACTGTCCCCCTAAAAATGAAAATGTCCCCCACAATTGTAGCCAAGGGAAACTGTCCCCCAGTGATCAAATCCTAGCTCAAACCCTGACAAAGCAAAATAAATGCAAGGCTAGTATCGAAATAAACAGCAGACATAATAGATAAGCCTTTGTTTTTGGTATTATTCCAAATAAATACTTTGTAACAAGGAAATGACAGCTAAAAGTCATGTATTGTCGGTAATAAGCGTTCGACAACCAATACCGTGCGCAAGGCCCATTATCATAAACTTACACGTGCAAGGATGCCGGAGACCATTTGGAGTGGGACGGTAAATATAACGTCATCTTGAATTGGTGTAGTAAGTGAAAAAAGAACCAGTTCCTGCAACCAAAATAAAAAAATAAGACACAGGTTGCATTAGAGATTATTTTGCAAAAACTTGTTTACTCTAGGGACTAGAATCTGTCAACATGCCTTTTTTCTAATGCGACCCCTCATTTGCGCTTTTTCAAAAATTCCAAAATCAGAAAAAAAAAAATCACAGACGCCAGTTTGCTTGGGTGGGGCTGACCACTTTTTCCAAATTTCGAAAAAACAAAGCAGCCCGCTGCCAAAGGTGACTGGAGACAATTGTTTGCCGCTAAAATTTCCCCTGTTTGATTTTACCTCAATCGAAATGTGACCGTAAATTTTACCGTATTTATTGATTTTACTTCAGGTCTTGTAACTTGATTTTTCTGGCTGCTTTAAAGCCAGCCAAATTAAAAACTGGTCTGTAATGCGACCCGGCACTAATTAAGACAGTATTCTTCAAAGGAGATGTCTCAAACAAAAGTATTTTAGAAGCAACACTTTTTTATTGAACCCATTCAGTTTACTTATTAAAATATCCCATTTACCCTTGAAGCTCCCAATGAAGGTTATATGAATGTTACTCATTTGATAGAATATTTCGCTAAGTCAACTTGATAATGAATGAGTTGCCAGTCGCCAGGCCCCTTTGTTTTTCCCTACATTTGCAAAGACTTCTGGGATCAGCAGGGGGCAAACAAACCAGTTGACTCCGCTAGGAAAATACTGTAAATCGTTCAAGTTTAAAAAGTACTCATGAGTGTAGTAATAAGTGTTTAATATCACTTTTGCTTTGTCTTGTCCCTCATAGATTAGTTTAATAGCTATTTGAAGGGCATCTAATATAATTGTAAATTTTTTATGACAGTAATAATTGTTGTTGTTGTTGTTGTTGTTGTTGTTGTTGCTATTATTGATGAGTAAAAATTGTCTGGCATTAGACATTAGAAATAAATCTGTAACCCTTGCTCTCAGGAGGGAAAGGGCTAAAGGGGTTAACCAGTACATTCACCAGTAAAGCGGCCACAATATTACATTGTAGGCCAAGATAAAAAAAAAAAGATTTCTGTTTCTTGTCCCTGCCCGCTTCATTTTTTTGGGGCCACCTCTCTTTTTTTATTATTATTTTGTTATTGGAAATACTGAAACAAAATAATAAAAACCAACAGGCCTTACTTTCACTTTGTAGTGGAGCTCTGCTCTCCAAGGCGCGCACATGCAGAGCACCATAGTTAAGAAAATATGGTAACCCATCGATGCGAGAAAATTTGGTTTTGGTCACTGTACGACAGTAGGACCATACGATCGTTCGTCCGTCCACCCCTCCATGTATGCCAATGTGACCAGTATCACATAACCATATCACAGGCTCAAGTTTAGAGCTCATCAAGGAGGCAATACTCCAGTTGACACTCTAGCTAGTTTACAGCATACATCTTTGATATTGGACATGATTATGTTATGGTCAATTGAAACCTGTCAAAACAAGGTATCCGCTGACCAGTATCACATGACTATATGCCGGGATTAAGTTGGACCTTATCAAGGTCAGCTTTTTTTTTTTCAAGTTCACCGCTGACCAGGGACTGGTTGTTGATTGGATCGCACACTCAAGCCAGGTCAGACACTCACACCTGAGAACAAACGAGGCTTAATTTTTCGCGCTCTTTCTGTGCCTTGACGCGGCTACATGGCCATGCTACATCAACAAAAGATCTTGACAGCCAATGCTTTTCGTGTTCAGGTATGGTTTGGAAAATTTTTTTTTTCTTGCATTTTTCACTGGTTTCAATCCAGGTTTGACATAATATAGCTGTGGTCAGGACACACTGGTGGCTACGTAGTTATTCAAGTCAAGCATTGGAGGGATATAAACTTAAAGCTGAATGTTTATTTTTAATTTGTTTAGTGCTGCTTTTTGCTCTGAATTGCAATTTATGGCATGAGTCTTATCTGTTCGGTTTACGTATGCCCAGGACTAACAACTCATTGTTCCGTCGCTCTTCACAGAAGTCTCTTTAGCTATCATAATTCTCAATCAACTTCAACATCATCGTCGCTCAGCTCAATAAGTGAACTTTCTGGTGCTGCCTCCTCAACATCCGACAGCTTAACGTCAGCAAAATTAATGGCTCAGTCGCGCGAGAAGCTGTTAGGGTTTGCTGGATGGATGTCAGGCAATCTTGTCTTTGGGGGTGGGCGCTTATTTGAGGTTGGGCACTTAATCGAATAATAAATATGGTAATTAAGCAATATCCGGGATAACCAAAACACAGACAATTCCAAAGCTTTTTATTTTTCACTAATCCTAGAGCCAGTAAGAATAAACAACCCCGGAGCTCTGCTTTTAGGCTTGGCTAAAATCTATATAAATTATTACACAGTTCTTCTCAATTAAGTACAAAGACGCAGCTTTTGCCTACATTTTAATACGAACTCAGGCCACATTTTAAAGCCTTAGTACGCTATTGTAGGTTCGTAAGTTGGATACAAGTAATTTGACCTTGGAAGTACCTTGCAGGATTTATTACTGGGTTGCCTATGGCAAACCAGTCGAGGTCTGCGTTGATTTCGTCGTTTTTTTATTTTTTTCCGTGTCAGTAAAAGTCCTGCCTGTCACTCCCCTGGTAAGTGGTGTCTTTGTGCAGAGAGCCTTCTAAGCGTATTTTCTTAGGATCGAGAGGGTAGTGGAATTGCGTAGATTTCTCTGGTGGACACATTAGAATCATTAACTTAGCCTGCAATGGCGTCGAAAGTCATGTAAAGCGAACGGCGTTTTAGTGGATCCTTAAACAAAATATACCCTTATGGAGCTCAATAATGGAAAGTCAGTTGGATAAACTAGGCAGGAATCTCAAAAGCGACGAGTACTGGACTTCGACAACAATCTATCGCTTGTCGAGACGAAATCAAAGTGAGCTGTGTTTACCTGAAGTACTGTACATGGTAATTTGACACGATTGAGTTTCTTGTCTTCACGCACGCAATGAAATAGGAAGAGGTTTTCGCCTCTAAGAGCAAATATGTTGTTTGTTTCAATAAATTTTTCGCTGGAAAAGGATTCTGTGGTATTTTCTGCCTTTGTGAATTATAATATCATGTTGTGTATTGAATTTTCGAGCTTAAGGTTGAAATGTGATATGGGAGAAGTTTTTTAGTATTGCTCTGTAAGCAGGAAGGGTTCACAGGCCTGTTGGAAGTGTGCTTGAGTTTCAACAAAATGAGCCCAAAATCAGTGAAAACTTGTGACGCGGATGAATAATAAAGTAGCTGCTATTTCCAAAATGATGGAATTACCTGGTGATAAATAACGTCGTATGCGTCTTGGAGAGTAAATTTTGACTTTGCATAAACAAGAGTTGGGCGATTGTGATCTTTGTTTTGACTTCGCTCATTTCATTGTCATACTTTATAACACTTGACAGAAAAAGAAACTTACAAAAACCCGGTTTCTTGCCATCATTTGACACAGATGCTTCACTGTCTGGCGAGTAAACATGCCGCAGTAACTTAATCACGGCGCCCGCTGAATTCCGGCTATGTCACTTTCGATTATGCAATTTACTTGAACGTAGGAAAAATCTCCCAAAATGTTTGTCGCTGATCGTAACTTTTTATATTCTGTATTCACGGTTCAAAATTAATGTTGTTTTCATGTCGTAAACATGTTATTCTCGATCGACCGTCCTGGAGACTTCCTTCTGCTCTTTCTAAAAACTGTGTATCAATAGTTATTTACTTTTGCATCAATATTTGTTTTTGCATAAAGCAAGCTAACAAGATCTGTACCTTGCTGAGTTCGCATTTGTTAGCGTTAATAGTATTTTCGGTCCGATGCTTCTGTTTATGAAGGGTATATCATTTTGGTCTCCCATCCAAACACTAACCCCACCCAACAGAGCTTGACTTCAGTGAACTTCGGTATTAGAAAGCTTTCAGATGCTCAGAGGGCACGCTTAAACTTGTGGTCAAAAGAAGTTTATCAACATGTCAGCTCAGAAGCCAGTGTTTCTCACTTCCCATTTATTTTCTTCAATCTTTCTGGGTTCAGTACTTTGCTAGTAACCACATGTCTTCTCAGACTATTTACACAAGACTTCTACCATGGCACTACAATGATAGACAATACCAAAACAATATCGTGCACTGTTAGAGCTACATATTACGCAAGGACAGGTCTGTTTCGTCGTACGAACGTGTGAGGACCTGTGAGCCAAAGGGCCTCATCTGGTATACTTCTTAATGACCCCCCAACTTGAAAAAAATTGTCTGGAACGGTGCACGTACCACAGGCAACCCAGTGTACCCTCATGGAGGGTCTAGTTTTGCAAGTTTCCCTCCGCAGAATTTGGTGATATTTGACCGAAGAACTCCAACTTATCCCTGGGGGAGGGTGTTAGAATTAATTTTGTAAAGTAAGCATTCAACTGGAAATAACAAAAAAAGTCGGCCATAACAGAAAAAAGCATTGCCAACTCTCTTGTTTATAAAAATCCAGACAACAAACACTTGGTTCCTTTTTACTTGGCCTAATACTGACGAGTAAAATTGTCTGGCATTAGTCAGAGTAAAACCTACAATGTACAGTATACATGTAAGCCTTGCACTCAGAAGGGAAAGTAGGGTTTTCAATAAGAACAGGCAGCCGGCAAAATTTGCCGGCTATTGCACGTGAACTTGCCACCTACTTTCCTGGGAAATTACCCCAAATTTTACGAATAACATGAGAAACTCTCGCACAGAACACAAGCCTTGGATTGGGAAAGTTTTGTTCATGAAAAACAAAAGAGACGTCTGAATTCCGAGTAATTTGGGCGATGATTTTTGTTTCACTGTACATGTCAAGATCAAGCACACACGTTTTTGAGGCAGCGGTCTAGCAGTCCAGCAAATGGTGTAAGCTGCCTGATTTGCCAATTACATTTGAAGCGTGACAAGATGACATTTGCAAAGGTCTTTTCGGTCACGACAGACAAAATACACTGCACGCAGCTGTACAGAATGCAAATGAGCCTTGAAGGGGGCTATGTCATGCTATTTAAGTGTCTTTTCAAAACCCAAAATATGTCTTGCCATCGACTGAATTTCACGAATTTATGAGTATTCATGTTCTCTCTCTGAGTGAAAAAGCCAAAATGTAATGATAGTACTGTTGTGTTCAAATACCCTACTTTGTGCTGCAGACTGCAGGAAATGCATTCTAAGAGGCACAAATTTCAATGTGGCATCCTCCCCCGGACCCCCCTACAAGGTCGTGCCTTCAGCGCTTGGAACCAAGCCTTCTGTGTACATTGTCCATTCTCCGCCTACTCCTCGGGTTTTGCCACTTACTAAAATTCTTAATGAAAACCCTGGGAAAGAGTTCAATTAAAATCTTAAACACAAGTTATCAGAACATTTAATTTTAATCAGACAATCAGACTTGATTTAACACAGTGACAGTGACTTGTTACCTTCAAAATTATGCTTTTCTTGGTAATAAAAAAATACTCTTATTTCTAATAAATTCGTTGTTACACTACCCTAGTACGAAAAAAATTCCTTACCCTAAGTTCCCTTGTAAGACCTTCTGGATCACTTGATTTGGATATAAGTCTTCTGTATCTCAATAAGTTAACCTGTAAGTATTGTTGGAGAAATTAGGGTCTTCTGTAAGACAACTGTCAGAGTAAAAGGTAGCTCCAGCCAGGATGCAAGGCTATTATGAAATTAATTCCTAAATTCTTGCTTGAAACTATGACTAACATTCAAACGAAAACCACATCACTAATTAAAAACTAATCAAAAACAGCATGAAAAAGAACAATACCTTCCATTTAAGTGAGTGAAGCCATTGATCTCTTAAGTAAGCATTGGATGCCTGAATGAGAGAAATATTGGCCTTCCATTAACAACAAGGATGTGAATGTTTGAAAAGAAATTGTTTACACACTGAATCCTGTTCCTCAAGTACAAAGGTTTGCAGCCAACCTCTGCTAACATGCCACTTCTTGAGTTCAAAAAGCTTGCTTCAAAAGGAATATTCCCACCAATGTGGAGTTTAGAAAGACCCTTCTAATTTTAAGAGACAAAATACAAATACTACAGACACACGTACATTGCAATGATGTACTTTTCATTAGTGACCTTCAGACTGGAGTACAAGGACAAGTTCTCAGTTCCAAGGATGCACATTTTGAAAATTTCCATTCTTTAAAGGAGAACTGAAGGCTAGAAGATCAAATTTTTTTGTGTCTTATTATTGTCGAAATATAAGGTCCTTTACCTAAAAAAACAGGAAAAACCCTTTTTCATCTTGAAAGGCCTTGAATTTGCCCAAAAGCCTTGGTTGTTTTTTTCCAATTTGAACGCCGCCATTTTGTTTACTTTTTCTTCCGGTTACTTCCAAAAAGGGAATGTCCGCCGCCATGTTGTGACGTCATTGCGCACCAGCTAGCAGCTGGTTTTCACTAGAATCTTCTGTTATCGTTTTTAAGTCTCGACATGGTACACTGTACTCCGCTTTCGTCGTCGGTAATACACGTAAGTTTATGGCAGAACTTGAACCATATTCTTTCGAACCAATGCTAGAAAGTTCAGGATCCGAGGAAGTGGAAGGAACCGAAAGGGAAGACTCAAAAAGGGGAAATACGAGGTGGTGCAGCTGTGACTTTTGCTTGAACTGAGAGGCCGAGACAGCACAGCAAGAAAAGGAATGCATCTGCTGCCGCGAGATAGAGGAGCTATATATATGAACAAAATCTCAGGTGAATTGATTGTATTCAAAAGGCAATAAAAACAACTTGATTACTGTGAGATTTTGTTGGCTGCTTTTGTTTTGTCTGTCATTTCGATTCAATTTGAGAAACTTTAGCTTACAGCTCTTAACTATTAACAGATGTGCCGGCCGATCAAGCTATTCGTTGTGTAACGCAGCATTCTAGCTTTTTGACCGTGTGTTTGCAAAGAAAAGTGCTACAAACTGCCATCGTGGGTCTGAGTCAAGCACGTGGATTGTGAGCACTTCGATTAATGAACAGCATGTATGTAAACACATAAGCTGTGTTCGTAGTTTTGCGAATTTTCAAACTTCAATTAAACATCTTTATGATCGTTGTCGAGTTTATAAAACCCAGCTTGCAATGCGAATGCTATTCATGAAATGACGTACCCCAGTTGCTTGTAAAAACAACTTTTTGGTTCATTTCTCTGGCGCTGGGTTTGGCACTGAAATCTCCCGAGTAAAGAAAACATAGCTTACTCACTGGGTGTAAATGGAATCGATGGAGTCGCAAGGTTAACACTTCATCAATTACATGCAATTGTCACATCAACCGCTGTGGCCAAGACACCTTCAAAACAGAGGGTTCGAAATGATCCGAACAGATGTGACAGTGCTGGATATTTGGCAAGTTTTTTCTTCTAAATTCAGATGATCCATTCTTTGAGAAGGACTTCATTTTAAAGAGAACTAGAACAGCCCACAATAGCGCACTGAACCATTTTTCAAGTTTCCCACGTTCAAGCAAGTGTGCGCATTGACGTCACACTTAGCACCCAAGCCTGCTTTAGTACAGCCAAAATGGCGGACTTCCGTCGAGTGATCAATACGGATCTTTCTGGCCTCATAAAAACGTCAAAATGTAAGGAACCCCTCAAATACTCCAATATTTCCTTTAATTAAGTCAGGCACTACAAATTTGGCGAAGGAAAAAATATTTCATTTTTATCTTCAGTTCTCCTTTAAATGTAATGCACATGCCCAGTACAGAAAACTTGTACTCACAGTCATTCTCGTCCTCCAATCTGAAGGTTGCTATAATTATACCTTTGGTTTATTCCCAACTGAAGAATGTAAAATAACAAAACACTCACCTTAAGTAGTACTGAGCCATCAGCAATGGTTACTCTGATACAGAAGTGCTGGCCAGTATCCCATCTGTTGACAGTGTATGCTTCTAAAATATCTTGATACGATACAGGACTTTCCATAAACCCTACACACTGAGTAAAAGACACATGGCAATTCTTATTAATAGACAGGGTACCTTACTTAATGGTGACATTTAAAATACACTCACAAGTTACAGCAAATGTCTAAAGATTTGATAAATAATTTAAATTTATTTTCAATTTTTCCAGATGGTAGTACTGAATGCAAGACAATGGCAGATTAAAAATAAAGTGGTCTCACATTTTCAAAAAAAGAAAGAAATTTAAACCACAACATTTGCACATTGTCAATTCATGCACATTTTAGAGGCATACATACTCAGTCTGTTACTAGGCAACTGACAACCTTTGATAATACAAAAAAGAACGTATTACAGCTGTAGCACGGCATTCCAGTTAAGATCGAGCTGCAATCAAATGTGAGTAAAAACACAAAATAGTTCATTTCCCTATTCTAGGTTAAGGATTACATAACCCCACAACTGCGCTGGTCTCAAGGATTTTCACCTCTCCACATTTCTTTGCTTAGGCCTCATTGACAATACATCTAATCTATTGCTACATAAACTCCTTCTTATTGCCAGCTTACATACACACATCCAAATGACAGAATTCTTTATTAATGCTGACAGTGCTTATACAGTTAATTGTAACTTTATGAAAGTGAGAAAACAAGCAGCCCTAAGAAATAATTCAAAATGGTCGCATCTTCACATTTAGAGTTACACACCTTACATAACTTACTGCATGTGGTATCAGTTAACCCACTGACCCCTGGGAGTGAGACTTGACAGATTTTACTCTGTCTAACACCAGAAAATTTCACTCGTCAACTGGGAGTGCCTGCACCAAGACTGCCATCATAAAACCACCACTACCCACAGATGACTTAAACTTACTAGCTACACCTGTGCCTAATGTCAACTCACTTTCAATTCAACGGAAAACACTACAAAAAACTACACGGGACAGCTGTGGAATCACCCGTTTGCCTTGTTGTGGCGCAAATAGTCATGCAAAACATCGAGGAACAGGCCCTAGTAACATGCAAGCACACACTACCCTTCTGGCTACATTACGTTGACCATACTACACTGTATAACGGCAGTACACAAAGACGGAATTGAAGAATTCCGCGAGCACCTTAACAAACAAAACGCTGACATCCAGTTCACCAAAGAGATTGAAGAAAATGGTAAAACAGCCTTTCTAGATTGCTTGGTTACACAAAACAATAACTGCTTACGTAAGACTGTTTACAGAAAACCAACACACCCAAACAGACTACTAGACCAAACACCTTAACACCCCATTCCACACAAGGTGACCACTAT
>OX421447.1:62689498-62704498 GCA_949126865.1 Montipora capitata | reverse complement strand
TAAAAACACTATGTTTTTTTAATGGTAACATGGACAAAGCTGAGTTTGCATCAATATATTCCTTAGGTTTTCACCTATGGGCAAAATGTTGCTGTTTTCAATATCAGGAAATCATTTAATAGCAAGGTAAGCCCATGAAACCTTGCAAAACAGTGATAAGGAAGTACTAAACAAGATGACCAGTTGCATCACAGCTTTTTTCCACATGGGTTAAATTTCTAGAAATACAATTTCTCAAATAATAAGCCAGAGGAAAATACATTTACACGCCTTTGCAAACAGGTCATTATTTCAGCAAGATTGACTGTTTGCGGTTTATGGTATAATTAACACATATCCCAACACCTCCAAAAAAATGGGTGATCAAGGAAAGAGTTAAATTATTAATGATGAAATGATATATGAAATGGATCATATATGAACTTCACTTGAGTTAAATTATTATAGGAAACACTGTTCTTTAAAAATTAAGGTACTTCAGGATGGCAGAACAAAGAAAGCTCTAAATTATTATAAGATGCTGGGAAAGTGAATGTGGAAAGAATGCACTCAAATTATGTTTAGCAGGGAAGTTATAATAGTTACTCCAACTTTTATACGTTTAGAGTCCTTCCTGATTTTCCCCTTGTTATGTAATAACTCAAACTTTATAAGGTTATATAAATTTTGAAAAGCCTTACATGGCAAAAGTTCCTCAATCTGATCGAATTCAGTTAAATCCCACTACTTTCCACAGGATAAATCAAGCTGAAGTAAAGTCGCATTGCATCAAAAACGCTCGAGAGTACCAAAATTTTAACACCTATTTTGTGTTTACAGTACAATGTACGAGCGCCATGTTTTTCGATTTCTATGTCATTACGTTTCTTGTGATTTGGGATTTTGATCCCCGAAAAGGAAGCCATCGTGAAAAAAGGCTGCATCTTAGTCTAAACTTTAAGAATAAAAAAAAAATAAAAAATAATCGTATGGACGAACTTTTACAAATATTTTTATATTAAGTAAACGCTAAGAGGCTGCACTGCATATGGAATGAAAGGGAAAAGCGACCTATTGATCGCTTTTAATTCGTTGAAGCTAGACAAAAACCCTTGAAATTTCCACCTACATAAAGCATAATAATTGTTTTGTAAATTCCACAAAAAAGCTCCTTTTGCGTTTTGATAGCGTTAATTAAATAGATGTCCACAATAAGATCCCTGGATTAATAAGTTGACTTTCACAGTAACATGTAAGCTTAAGCTTAAGTTTAAAATTTATGAGGAATACGAGCGATCCTCGATCGCTAAATTATGGCGCTCTAAATGTACATGATCCACACTCTTGCAGATCGTTTCTCGGTGGGGACTTACCTTAACCTGTGTTTCCAAGCTAAAAATGAAAAATGAAAAAACCTGCCCTCTAAGTGAAATTTTTGACTAAGCCCAAGACTTCGTTCTGTATTCGACATCGATAGCAATGATACAAAAGGCAGAGGTTTCTCCGATCTATGAGGGATACGAGTATATTTATAGATGTTCGTTCACGATACATTCCTGTTTCGATGCTGGCTTTGTACTCTTTCATAACAAAGACAGACACAGAGAACGTGATCACCAATTCCGGCATAAAGTAAGAAAATGGCGGACATCATGGAACCATACGCGAAAAGATGTGCGCAAAAATACTGCCACTAAGTTTAACTCTTACCGAGGAGGAATACAGCTGGAAATCTCCCAGATAAATGTGATGTGCTTCCCATCTTCTCAAAAATTTGGAACTCAACACTTTACTGATTAAAGTCCTGCTGTGGTTCAAACGACAAACTTGGATGTCGCCTTCGTGGATAAGTTTGAATTTGGGTCCACCGCCTGAACTACATCGTTGAGGTCTTTGGGGTCGCTGTGTTCCTCCGTTCCCTATTGCCACTGCCATGGCAGTGTTTATTGCCAAGGCGTCTGACAGAAGGTTCACCGACTAGGAAAGAGAAAAACAGCAAAGACTTTCAACAAAAACCGAACCGTACCCAATGCAGGCAGTGTAAACATCTTTGCAAGCGGTTCGATGGGAGAACCCTATGACGTCACGGCACTTTGGTTGATTGGCTTCTAATCGCCTTTGCCTTGAAGGTTTTTTTTTTTTTTGCTCGATAAATTTAATTTTTTCTTTGAACAGTTTCCTTTGTGAAAATACAAAACGTGAGCTTAAGTGTTTACCCGGCTTACTGGTTACGGCGTCAAAAGGGACAAGCAATTCATAGATGCTATGAAAATCCCAGGGAACATCACCCATTGTGTCTATCAGGAACCGTATGCAAATATAAGTCGCAAACCTGGATTGAGAAAAAATAGAATATACACAAATAAAATAACTATAAAAGGCTGATCAAATGCTCTGGAGTTTACTTTCCTTTCAATGCTTTCAACGTTTGTCGTTGAAATGTATGTCCAACCAAATAAGCTGATAGATTGAGCAATTTTTTAAGACGATAAAAGAGGAGTTTAAATTGTCATCACAAAAGCCAGAGTGATTTGTTGAATGAGACTTTCCACCAAGCTGAAAAAAGAAGCCCTTACATACCTTACTTTAGAAGCGTTAAAAATCTTCTTAAATGTTATGAAAACAGCGGCCAAAGAACATTGAGTGTAAGAAGTGAAGTATATTCCAGAGCAAACATTCGCATGGAAATAAACCGGCCAGTAGCCAGATGTCTCCAAATCGATTATATTTTTGGTGTCAAAAGTCTTCCAGTTTTAAAACCCTGTTTTTCAAGAAAGTAGAAGACTTTTTTCTTTTTGCTATAAGTGCCAAAAGATTTGGTCGTGGAAAAGTGATCTACTTAGAGCAGAAGCCTAATGATGCACACTGTCGCAAACTGAACTAAACTCAGCGGTAAACCAATACTTCGATAATAATATTTAAAGCACCGAAGGAAAAAATGATCTGTTTTAAAGCAGCTGGCTTAGTCTCATTGCCCAACTTTCTCGCAAAACACTAAGGTCATTAGCATATTGACTTCTTGGAACAGGTGGTTGCCTTTTTGTCAGCCTAATAAACAAAGCCTTAAATATATAGGCTAATGGCGAAATGCATATACATAAAGCCTTAAATATTACCAGATAATTTTTTTCATACGACACGGATCAAGATGGCAACTGTTCATTTTTTGCTATGATATCATCTATTGAGTAAATTAAGCTTGCTTCTTGCTGTTTATTTAAAAGTAATGCCTGCTCAGACAAACTGGGTCCGTCCTGCATGGTTAGATGACGATGTATAAAACTTTTTTAAAGAATATTCCGAGGAAGATGGATGCGACATTCCACCAAAACAACCAGTTTATTACCAAATTTTAACCCCAATTGAGCCCAAGATATCCTTTATGCTTCACTGGGTGGTTCTTGGGCTTACGTACAGTGGCTTTCGCCGGATTTCGTCTTAAACTGAGGATAAGTCTGAGTTCGCTAATTTCTATGGCTTCTCCAGCATTGTTAGTTTGCGTTTTTATTTAAAGGAAAGAAATAAAGGTATATGTAAGAATGGTGAAGCTAATTCTTTTTCTTGTTACAAAGTTTTTTCCATAGTGGCCAAATCCAAAAGTCCATAATTTATGGACTTCTGGCAAATCCTAATGAATATTCAAATCTGATGAGTTCACAACAAAAGGTTCATCTAAGTCTTCATCATCTAAGTTTTTTTTCGTCACATTTTTTCGTAAAACGTGGGTGAAAATTTCAATACGATTTTTCACTGGTAAAATGAGTAAAGTGCTGAATGCCGCTATATGAAATGAGGTCAAATGACAGCAGGTAAGCTCACCATTCATAAAATATTAGCACAAGAAGCAATTTAGTTGTCGATACCATTGTAGTTTAGCGGCGTAAACCGGTTGAGTTTTATATCCACTCGCTTGCTCCACTTACGTATTTCTTCCTTTGAAATGGAAATAAATTGTCGAATGACAAAAACCTGCTATATGTCAAACGTAACTTCCAACAGTTGGATATCGCCCAGGGCTGCTAAATAACTGTGGTAAAAACTTAAAATGCTACGAAAATTCATTTTGTTTCGAGACTCAAATCTCCGCCAATCTCCGCCAAGCAAATCCTCCAAGTGAGGAAATAATATAGATATCATGCAGGAGACTTCTCTTTATTGTCCTGCATTTCAGTTTTAAGTCGTCAATTTTATGCAGCGTAGAAATCGTTAATAAGCAGTACGATTAAAACTGAGGAGATCAGGATCGGAGCAGCTGCTTGAACTCCCTTTCCTCCCTCTGTAGTGCCCCCCCTCCCCACCCCCAAAGTGGTAATCAAACCTTATTCCAAAATGGCCGTCATTTAAATATTCTTTTGTTTTTATTCAAATTAGCCCTTGATGCCTCGTTCTTGAGCTGAAAATTCAAAAGAATATTTTTCCTTGAACGAGGCATCAAGGTCTAATTTCAATAAAAACAAAAGAATATCTAAATGGAGGCCATTTTGGAATAAGGTGTATGGCAGGAGCCTTTAGCTCCTGAGGAAGCCCGGCGTCCATTCTCGTCCCCAGAGCCCTCTTGGTCGCACGGACGACGACAAACTTACCGAGTAAAAAAAGAACGTGTCATGATATAAAAAAGATGAATTTACCTTTTTCTAGAACAAGGCCAATCACCTCAAATTTCAAACCTTTCCGGTACAGTAGTATTATCCTGGCCATTGACAGAATTCTTGAAAAAACTCACTTAGAAAACCAATATTGACCAGTCTTCGCATTGGTGACACATCTCCAGAATCCTTAGTTAGATTGACCCACAGTTCTAGTTCGCTTCACCTTGGCCACCTTTGTGGTTATTTCACTACAGTGTTCTGTTCTCGGCTTCAAGCAAACCTTTTGTTTTTACCAGAGCGATTTTTCTTCGCATTGAATGATGTTAATAATCACGTTGATATGACATAGCGGAATCTTTGTTTCATTTTTTGCCTCATTAGCAATGCATATGATAAGGTTAACGTTTTCAAATCAGTCAGCCGCAAACAAAGTATATTGAAAATGCTTTATATAATGAGCATTCTTTTAACGCGATATACCGGCTTATCACCGAACAATGATGCTTTCAGTGAAATTTTGAAATTTTACAACTGAAGACGGTATGGGATTTTGCCACTTATGAGTTTTTGATGGTTGGCTAATAACTGGCTCGATATCAAAGCTAATAAAAGGCTTTAAAATAGAGATTTATCTAAGTTTAACAAGTTGTTTTACCTTTTGAAGTCAATTTGTAAATAGCATTACCGTATCATACTCGATTAAACGCCGCGGAGTTGATTGAATTTTGAGCCTCTCCGATGCAGCGTTTTTTATTTCAAAATCATGTTTCTTAAATTACTTACAACAATTTCGATATACATGTATTAAAATTCAGTTCTAAACAAAAGGCATCACCTCGAGGCTCTGGGGAATGTAATACAAATCCTTATACTTAGGAAACAGACAACTGTTTCGGCATGCTTATGCCATCATCAGTTTAATGAGTTCCTAAGTGTGAACAGTTATAAAGTCCACGGGTAGATGAAAAAATTATTACAACATGACGTAATACAAAAGCGGGTACTAATTACAGCGTGACAGCAAACATCAAGGTGTAAACTAAAACGTGAGAAAAGCGTTGTAATGCTGCAATTGTTTGTTAAGTTCAGGTTTGATCTTATTTATATAAAAAGCTTCTTTGAGTTTTAAATCAATTGAGTTGCTGGCAGAATCCAGAATACTAAAGACCACTAAAGCACGAAGGGGAGTATTTGTTCTTACATAAAGGGGATGTGTTGAAGTGCTTAAAAATTTGCGAGTTTTTATCGCTTTCCGTGAGTTCCATTATCCTGGTAGAAAAGTGGCGACTAGTTTCGCCAGTATAACGGGAATTACAACCCGCACAAGAAAATTGGTAAACTACCATGGATTTTAGAGCAACAGGAGTACGATCTTCAACACTAAACATGTTTCCTACAGTATTTATCATACTTGCTACTATTGCGACCTTATTTAAACAGAAACATGTTTAAAGTTCCATATTCAAAGGTCGGCCTCGTTATACCTGCAAAATTCTTGGCCTAACAACGCAACTTAGTGCACATTGGGAAAATTTTGAAGAATGAGCTGCAAAGTATGGCCTCTTTGAACTTAAAAACATCTTCATACAGGAAAATAAACTTCCAAGGCTGGTTTAGATTACCGAGTTGTAACGTGTACTGCTTGTTTTTTTTTTCTTACAATCCTCGAATAAACGCCGCATTCTTCTAATTGGGTGCGGCGTTTAGTGGTGCTTTTGCTTCCATCTGCGCCGTTTAATGGAGTAAATACGGTATGCGTTCGGTGAGCAAACTCGTAAAGTAGAGCTAATGTCTTTATGTGGATACATCCATACTGCAGTACAGGAGACACCTCTGATTACAAAACATAGCACTAATACAAAAAATCCTTTTGTGACGTCAATATCTCCGATGCGGATCTCTTTTCGTGTTAATTTGTGCGATCTAACTGACAAAGAAATGTTTTACGATAATAGAATATATTCTGAAACGTGATCGGCCGTGAGGCGAGTATCAATATAAACATATTAAAATACATATAAGCCCGCTGTAAACACAGGGCATGCGAAACATTCGACGTGCTAATTTGACCATTTCTGTTGATTAGTAAGATAAATGAAACAGTGACACCAAAATCCACCAGAATTCTGTGTTATTTTAATTTTCCGAATGCTTTAGAACATTCCTAAACAATACCATCTTTAGGAACAAATGCTCAACGCTTGTCATCTCTATATAACATGTATTAATAGGCTACTATAACTCGATAAATACTAAAAATAACGTTGTAATGGGCGTTTTTGAACGTAAATCTTTGAATAGTTTCAGCCGAGGCTGCGACATTTAAATTACTCGAATGATTTCGCTTTGATTTGGATTTATGTTTTTATTAGTGGTTGCTTATAGGCAATCCAGTCAGAAAAGGAGTTGAATTTCTCCGTTTTATTCTTTTTCCCTGTCGGGAAAATGGAAAAGTTGTGCAATAGGTCTTTCCTGTTACTCCCCTCCTAAGTATTGTCTTTGTGCCTAGAGTCTTCTGTGCGCATCGTTGGTAGGTTTCAGGGGGTAGTAGAAATGCGTAGATTAATTTGGGTAGATTTTATCCAGTGGACACAGTAAAAGCATGCAATGGGGGCGAAGTCGATGTAACGCCAATGGTGTTTTCGAGGATCTTTAAACAAAATATGCCCTCATGGAGCTCAAGAATGGAGCGTCAATTCGATAACAACTAGCCTGTGTACAGCCGCCCACTCTCCGCAAAAAAAAAAAAATCTGAAAGGAGCGTCTGTGATTTACCGTTAGCAATTGCGTTCCGGAATAATTTTGCACACATTATTAAGTGATCTACGCTGACCAAAATTTGCCTGGGTCATATTTCTTTGGAGCTAAATTCTCAAAATGGTGGTCAATGAGGTAGATTTTAAACGTGCATTGAAGCGCGTCTCCGATAGTTTTAAGATACCTTGGCTTTATAGGATAGAAGCACTCTTTAAAGGAAAGGCTGTATTTGCAAGTCTTCCCACCGGGTATGGCTCTGATCTTCAGAGCAGCACAGATCGTTGCCGATGAGCTGTTATTTTCCTCGATATGTCCACATCTCAAATCTTCCAGGGCAACACGCTTTGTAGATTGTTCTTGAAAATAGCTAGGCTGGTCCGAGCAAGGCGTTGGGATTACATTGACTGGTAAGGGATAGCGGGAGACGTTTTCGAGTGGACAATCTTTTAAAGTTATATATATTTACCTCGTGAAGATTCGTCAGGAGCGCGTTCGTTTCTTTAGCGCTGACAACAATTCCTGCAAATGTACGTAGAATCGATTTCCACTTTACACTCCATAGATAACAATTCCGCTCGTGCTTTAAAAGGAAAACCTCTTTGACCATCAAAAAGATTTTTATTCGTATATTTTACCGTGCGCAAAGTACACACGAACTCATCGTAAAATTTCTCATGGTGGTTCTCACGGCTCTCACGGTGTTGATGTGGAGAAATAAAAATAAAAGCCGATCGAAACTCATTGTTTCAATGATGTAATGATCGATCGGTAATAACCAATCACGTGGTATTGAACACGATTATCAACGGTAAATCACAGACGTTCCCCTTCGATTTTTTTTGCGGAGAGTGGGCGGCTAATAACAATACAAGCGCTGAAAAATGAATATCTGGAATCTTATTAGCGACGAGTAATGGACTTCGACAACAATTGCATCTTTCGCCGTCGAATATCAAAGTGAGCTGTATTTCTAATATTTTACTAACTGTGATGTTATGTACAACACTGAAACCAAATGGTAAATTCTCTGGTATCTTTTTCTGGTGGGATATGGGTTTAACAAAGTCAAAAAGCCAAAAAACGTTTGATCTGGCATCAGATTAGGTTGAAAAGAAGACGAATTATGAAGCGGAAACAACATTTCAGTCCTTCCTTAGTGTGTGGAGCAAACGTTTGCTTAGTTCAACTGCAAGACATGCATGACATGCAGGAAAACGTCCTTCAGAGCAATTTGCAGTTAGTTTTTTTGCTGACTATTTAACTTAAAGAAGAAACTAGTGAGTTTTACTCAAGAGCGTTTTTTGTTATCTTTGAACTGAATTTATTACCAGAGCTTCAAAAAGTAAAAAACCTCAAAAAAATGGTCTACATGAACCCCTACTTGAAAAAATTAACTGGAACGCTGCAGTCCAATAACACCCAACCCAATGCCTTCTGTACACGTACGTAACACGTACCCAAGGCAACCCAGTTTACACTCATGGAGCGTCTAATTTTGTTAACTTGTGCCTAACATTGTTCATTGCCAAGCGCAATGAAAGAAATTTTAAGTGCGGGTTTTAGACAAAAGAAAGCGATCCTCGCAATTATCTGAAATTTTTAAGCACTTGTCTCTTATATATAGACAGCTGAAAAAATTTCCAACTCAAGTAAAATTTTCAAAAAAAGACTAATCGATGGCGCACTGACCTAAGAGAATAATTCGTCTTGGTTTCCTCCTTTTACTGTGAGCTATATAAAGCTTTTCCTCTAGTTAATTCAACAACAATTTGTCGGATGACAAAGGGATTCTGTCTTGTTATTACTCCAGTTTCTCTGCCAGCCTGAATGATTGATGAACTTCATCACCTTGACACAATCTTTTGAGTCAAAACACAGGAACGAGACAAACTTCCCTACCTTTCGTTTAACTTTCATAAAATCCCACTGAAATCAATGGCAGCAGTTTCAAGCATCTGTTGACTTTGTCATGGTTAGGAAGGTTAGAATTGGAAATAAAATTCAGAACAAACTGAATTAATGTTGTCATTGTCAAAGCCCGATCCCAGCTGCTCCGCAGTTTTCCTGTGGTTGGGCAGACCGATTTACGTCATCTGTTGGAATAACGTGATTCGGAAGTTGAAGTCTATTGACTGATGGCCGAGTTCGTATTATGACGCACTCCTTGGTAATCGTCCAGACGGGAAAGTGTTTCAAGGATTATCGCCTTCGGGCCTCGTTTGGTATTAATGTCAAGATAAATCATTGAACACGCATATCAAGATCGTATCCGAATCCATCAGTGTAATAAGCATATATCAGGTTTAAAATCAAGGTTTTCATATACACGACCAATTTCCTAACAGCACACAAATTCATTTGATGGTTACAAAGAGAAAAAAAGAAATAAGACCCGACAAAATGTCAGTAAAATGAAAAAATATATAGTATCTCTATTACATATGCAAATATTCGTGGAAAAAAAATGCTAATTTAAGGCTGTTACACATTTAAGACAACAAGTAAGTATTAGCTTTCGTAACAACCCCTAAACTTTTTCCTTTACTGGCTTAACCGCTGCAAATTTGCATTGCACAATCAAGTGTTGTCAGCATCATCTGTATATCATCGTTTATTACTGGTGGATCTGATGACTTTGTAACTCACGAGTTCGTTGAAGATATTAACATGATTTTTTAATATATTTTATGTTTTGAAGAGCTTTATTTTCTTTTTTTTTAAAGTTTATATTTGATGTAACTGAACTACGATATTCTTTACTAAACATGACAGCATATCTGAGTGACAAATTTTTGTCCTTTTTAATGTAAAATTTCGCTCGATTTTCTACGTTTAAATGCCTTGTGTCACAGATCAACGAATGATCAGCTGATCAAGCTTAATTGGTTAAAAGATTGCTAAAATACTCGACCGTGACACAACCACACACATACACACACACCCTTGTTTCTTTCGCAACTACTCAAATACAAGAAAACTCCATATATTCTTATATAAAAAAAAAGCATAACAATATAAAATGAAACCTACAATAAAAATAGATAAATAAAAATTAAAAAACTAGATAATATAGCTAAATGCAAATATATGGATAATTAAAAATTAATTCCTATTAAATCGTAAGTATAAAAGCAAGCCTAAAAAAATGCGTTTTTAACATATTCTTAAAATTGTTCAAAGATCCACTGTTGCGAATTTTACTGGGGAGCGAGTTCCATAGCTTTGGGGCGGCAACACAAAAAGCCCTGTCCCCCAATGTTCTCTTAGTTCTCTCCGGTGGCAACTCAAGGAGAAGCTCATTGTTTGATCTCAAAGAATAGCGCGATGCACTCTTAACACCAATTAAATCATTGATATATTCCGGCCCAAGCCCATGAATAGCTTTGAATGTAATTACTAATATCTTAAATCTAATTCTAAAATGCACTGGCAGCCAGTGAAGCCTGAAAAGCACCGGCGATATGTGATCAAAGGGGGAAACATTGCAAATAAGGCGCGCAGCTGTATTTTGGACTCGCTGTAACTTAGACAACTGTGTTTGCGGCAAACCATATAGTAAACTATTGCAATAGTCAATTCTACTAGTAACTAGGGCATGCACTAACTTCTTCGTTGATTCAGTTGAAAGATACTTTCTTATGCATCTAATGTTGTGCAGGTGGAAATAAGATGCACTACAAATCTCATTGATTTGTGTCCCCATACTAAGTTGTTGATCAAACCAGCAGCCCAAATTCTTGGCCTCGAGAGCTGGAGTAATCTGATGGTCACCAACAGCAAGAGAGCCTGCGCTAATCTTAGACAGTTGCTGTCTTGTTCCAATGAGTAAATACTCAGTTTTATCATCATTTAGCTTTAGCCAGTCAGTCAGCATCCATTGACGTATGTCTTCTATACAGTGTTGCATTGCCATAACTGCCTCATCCCGACTTGCTTGTGAATCAGGTTTAAATGAAAGATAAAGCTGAGAGTCATCCGCATAGCAATGAACGTCAGGTAGATGTGCTTTTACAATCTCAAAAAGCTTGGATGCGTAAATGATGAACAAAACAGGACCAAGACAGGATCCCTGAGGAACACCATACTGCAAGAAAAAACTGTCAGAGAGAGTCCCATTGACCGAGATGCGTTGACTTCTGTTCCTTAAGTATCCTGAGAACCATTCCAAGACTTGACCCGAGACACCAAACCTTGACTGAAGACTCGTGATCAAAATACCGTGATCAACGGTATCGAAGGCCGCGCTTAGATCTAAAAAAACCAGCAAAGTTACATGACCTTTGTTCATATTCATAAGAATATCATTCTTTACCTTTAAAAGAGCAGTCTCAGTACTATGATGTTGCCTGTACGACGACTGCAAAACAGGATAGAGACCGTTGGAAGACATATGCAAAAGCAGCTGATCTAATACCGAGCGTTCTGTTAATTTAGACACATAAGAAAGATTACTAACTGGGCGATAGTTTTTATACAGAAGATCGAGGCCATGTCTCTTGAGCTGGGGATTTACTATGGCTTCCTTCCATGAATCAGGAAAAGAGGCAGTCTCGAGAGACTGATTGATCATCTGTTTAATTACAGGCCGAAGCACATCAATACACTCCGCCACCAGTGGAGTTGGCATTGGGTCCAAAGCGCAGTGCTTCTTAGCACATTTCTTCACCAGCTCTAGGACGTCATCATCATTTAAAAGCTTAAACTCGCTGAATGATTCTCTCACAGGACGATCAAAGTCATATTTTGAGGACCCAGAAGAACCTCGTGCAGCAACATCAAGATCCAACCGAATATCAGATACCTTCTTGACAAAGAAATTCCCCATAGCGTTAGCCAGTAAATATTCATCTTCATGTGGTGGGAACTGGACTCCAGAATCCCGCCTCAGTAACTCTTCGTAGCCCTGAAAAGTTTACCCTGATCGTTCCTCTATAAAATCTTTATAGAACGCCGTGCGGGCGTTATTCAATAAATAGGTAACACGGTTCCTGCATTTCTTATAGCATTCAAAGTCTGATGAAGACCTCGTCCTTCTCCAGCGCTTCTCAGCCCTGCGCCTAGCTCTCTTGGCTTCTCTTATGTCCTCATTAAACCATGGTAGGCGTCGCCTTACAGTTACAGTCCTGGTTTTAAGAGAGGCATGACGGTTCAGGATGTCCGTAAGAGTAGTGTTATAACAGCCAATCATGACATCAAGGGAGCTAGGGGGGTTAGTACACAATTCAGAGTCTCTAAGATCTTTTCTTAGTTGATCGATGTTAACAGCTTTAAGATTTCTGTAGTTATGTTTCTTAACGGAAGTGGCCGGCTTAGGCATTTGAAGACTGCAGGTAACAGTAAAGTGGTCTGAAAATAAACGGTCTACTTGTGGCATAGAGATCACAGATTGCGATTGGCGAGTTACAATCAGATCCAGTGTGTGACCATGGATGTGAGTAGCCCCCTTCACATGTTGCTGAAGACCCAAAGATTCAAATAAATCCTGCAGCTTACTTGCATCCTTGTCACCAGTACAAGTCTTAGGACTTGTACCGTATGTATACTTTAGTCTCTCGCATTTCAATTAGTTTTCTACTCGTTTTATTTCAAATCATTACATGCATATCTATTGATTTTATCTAATGAATTTTAAATTAGTAATTAGTATACAGCAGGTCCACATCAGCCTTTGGCTGCTCTTTTATTAACCTGCTCAACCAAATAAAGATATGTATGTATGTATGTATGTATGTATGTATGTATGTATGTATGTATGTATGTATGTATGTATGTATGTATGTATGTATGTATGTATGTAATGAACATTCCCAGGTTCGCGTCCTACGTCCATTCACTTGGGTTATCTTTTAAAAAATATATGCCCATTTCCCATAATCCATATCAAGCTTTCATTCTTCCAAATTAACGATAATAGTAAATTCAGAGCAAATTAAAAATTAACGATGATAGTTAAAGGGCCACCGACAACCACAAGTCTTTGCGGGCGTGCAAGCTATCGGCGCCATTTTCTGTAATACAGAAACTAGTATTTCTTGAAAAGTCAAATTCCATCGCCTCACATCGTCGTGTTTTGGATGCCCAGTAGCTTCAAACTTTGTTAATATTTTCCTTAATGTTTAAATATTGTATTTTTGGCGTTATTTGGGTGTTGTGTTCGTGTTAAAAGCGAAATGAAAACTGTGAAGAAAGGTCGTCCGCCGAGGAAGGAAAAGCGCCATGTTATTTGGCTCACTACTTCAACCTTAAGTTATGGAACGAAAGGAGGAAGGCGTTTGGATTGAAAAACAAATCGAACAGCGAATTCGCCGAAGTTCTTCTTCACGGGATGTTTCTGAAGCGAACCGGCCGATTCGATTGCCCGGATAATAACAACAACAAAGGCGCGCAAAGGACACTGGTTGTCGGTGGGCCTTTAATTCAAGGTAGAGAATGGGTTGGGATTTTTACAGGTTCCTTTCGCAATTGGCCAGTTAAGACTGGATCTAGCATGAAATGGAGTCCAATGCGGGAGAAATAATATATACATTTTTGCAGATACGGCGGCCATTTTGATTTTTATTGTTTCGAAAGACATTATGGGATGCGCAGTGGGCAAATTAATATGTATTTGGCCCCTGAGCATCCCATAATAGCTATTTGAAAGAATAGAAATCAAAATGGCCGCCATATCTGAAAAAAGGTCTATTGGCATGGGCAACACTGATTCGCCCGCATTAGCCCCCATTTCCTGCTCGATCCAAGGTACATCCCACATGTTCGCTATGCGCTATGCGTGCCTTTTTTCTCGTTTTGTAGGTTAACGACCACTCTGTAATAGAGAAAACCGTCTTCCCTACTTAAATGTTGTCTTTGTTCATTGGTAAAACACTCCTCAATGAGCCACAAAAAGGTTCTTTAAGTTTCGCAAAAATCAAAGTAATTAAAAAACTGAAGGAGTTTCGTTTCTCTGAGGACTTTAATTGCCACTACATCTGTTTGCAATTTGATTGGTCACTGAGACGGTCTTAGACCGCTAGTCTTATACTCTTTTTGTCGGTTTTATTGTGGACAAACAAGTCAGGGATACAGTAACACAAGAAAAGAAAGTCGACAAATAGTATTCTTCAGCTGGCTTTCTTTAAAGTCTCTCAGTGGTGCAAATTCTAATATGAGCGAAGACCAAACAAATCAAAAAGCTCAGTCGGCAGAAACAGAACTTTAAACAAATTAACATCTAGCTATTTGCCTCCCCCGGGTGAAAAAACAATCATTTGGAATGCCTTCAGGACAAAAACTTGAACAAAATCAAATTGAACTTGGCAGTGAATTTAAATAAATGCAATTTTGCCTTTTTAGCTCATTTATTTACTTATAGCGTGCTTAAATCATTTGAAAATAACAAGATAAGACAACATTTTTGGCAACTTCCACTAAAAAAGGCCTATTTCAGAACCCCAAACGCCCTTTCAAAGGTTAAAAATTAATGTTTTTTTTTTCAGAAATTGCAGCCACAAAGAATCCTTCACCTGTCACCTGTCCGTTCGATTTTATGATTGCTTGGAAGAACTGTTATTAACTTGCGATCAGGCGTTCTTTTCTAAGAGAGGGCGTGCCCTCTCGCTTTAACTCATCATGTTAATCTATTATTGATGAAAATCATGAGTTACATTTGTAACACTCTTAACTTGAAAATGAT
>OX421447.1:62669498-62681998 GCA_949126865.1 Montipora capitata | reverse complement strand
TACTCGATCAGCTACCCAGAGCTTTTTCACCCTCACGCTCATTTCTCTTTAACGTTTCATGATGATTCGGAAATAAATGTGCCATTCTTTTGCCGGCCAGGAATTTTTTCCCCGGCGTTTTTGTCGCCATGTTATTTCTACTAATGCTTGAAAAATATTTATGAAAGTCTAGTATACTAGTGCACGACTGATAAAACAACGCCAATATCAGTCGTGCAGAAGTCTACTTGACTTTCATAAATATGTCTTAATCAATTTTGACTGATCACGATCTTCTCTGATCCAACGCTGTGCTCCAACGCTGTGATCCAACGCTTTGCGCTCGTGCTCGTGCTTTGCGCGCGCACTCGGGAATCGCGCTGGCCCGGCAAATCCGCCTGTTCTGCAGGAAACGCTCTGCAAGATTTATCGTCCACGGTTTTTGCAAAGGTTTTAAAAGCTCAGCTTCACAAATGCTGGAAGTAATGCGTGACATATTGCAGTCCTGTTACCTGCGCAGTAACGTTGCGCACAAACAATTAGCGCGAACGTCATAAAGTTTAAATTTCTCTCGGTTGCAAAAGAAGCCGTTTAAAAATATCACCACCAAAAACAAAAAACAAATCACTACCAAACTAGGAGTAAAAACCTTTTATGTACCTTTATCTTTACCTTTTATGTTACCCCGCTTTCTTCCCTTTAGCATACATGCGAAGTTTTGAGGAGAGTTCATTTCGCCTTGAATTTTGGTTGTGCTGAAGTCTCCGACAGCGAAATTGATTTTCTCGATTTTCTCCAAATTGAAGCGATCTTTCGAAAAACAAACTGCATCACGTTTAGTTACTTGCTGATACTTATCAATGGGCAAAATATGAACGAATTTTAAATTTTGACTCTGGGCGTCGGTTGCTCGATATTTGCAGGCATTTGGTCTTCACAGCTTTCTGATAAGTAGCTTTAGTCATATTTGCAAGTGATACTTCGAATAAATAAACACAACTTCAGTTATCTTTGAAAAAACAGCGAAGAAAACGAGCGAGCAACGAACACCCACAATTGCAAGGCACGTAGAAATATGGAGAATGTTTACCGCTTTGATTTGGGCATGCGGGCATTGCGATACGAACACGATATAGAGGAATGACAGATTCACAATCACATCAGATCGAGGTGATGTGCCGGTCGGCCAGCCGGTCCGGGATGGCGTCCAGGCCCTAAAATCGCATGGCATCGCAGTCAACACTCATTGCCATCCCTCAAACTGACACATCCCTTTTTATTCAATTTACACGACGTACAATCTACTTCAGACTTCAAATCTACTTCAAAGAAACAATTATTTCAATGGGCAGAGAACATTCAGATTAGGCGAGTCAAAGAGTTGAACCCGGATTGATGGGTTTTCCTTGCATATTCCAATATCCACTGGACTAACGAGACAAGGTCCTTGGAAATCGAATTTTTTAAAGTATTGACATAGTAGTATCCAGCAAAACAAGTAAAACCTAACCGTCTTCAAAGTGGTTTTTAGACCTACATACTGTAGATCAGCGCGGCTTTGCTTAGAGACGCTATTTCTTGTTACTGGGTTGCCTATGGCAAACCCAGTCGAGGTCTGCGTTTAGTTTGTTTGTTTTATTTGTTTTATTTATTTATTTATTTATTTTTTTGTTTTTTTCGTGTCGGTAAAAGTCTTGCCTGTCACTCCCCTGGTAAGTGGTGTCTTTGTGCATAGAGCCTTCTGTGCGTATTTTCTTAGGATAGAGAGCGTAGTGGAACTGCGTAGATTTCTCTGGTGGACACAGTAGAATCATTAACTTAGCCTGCAATGGCGTCGAAAGTCATGTAACGCGAATGGCGTTTTAGTGGATCCTTAAACAAAATATACCCTTATGGAGCTCAATAATGGAAAGTCAGTTGGATAAACTAGGCAGGAATCTCAAAAGCGACGAGTACTGGACTTCGACAACAATCTATCGCCCGTCGAGACGAAATCAAAGTGAGCTGTATTTACCTGAAGTACATGGTAATTTGACACGATTGAGTTTCTTGTCTTCACGCACGCAATGAAATAGGAAGAGGTTTTCGCCTCTAAGAGCAAATTGTTGTTTGTTTCAATAAATTTTTCGCTGGAAAAGGATTCTGTGGTATTTTCTGCCTTTGTGAATTATAATATCATGTTGTGTATTGAATTTTCGAGCCTAAGGTTGAAATGTGATATGGGAGAAGTTTTTTAGTATTGCTCTGAGCAGGAAGGGTTCAAAGGCCTGTTGGAAGCGTGCTTGAGTTTCAACAAAATGAGCCCCAAAATCAGTGAAAACTTGTGACGCAGATAAATAATAAAGTAGCTGCTATTTCCAAAATGATGGAATTACCTGGTGATAAATAACGTCGTACGCGTCTTGGAGAGTAAATTTTGACTTTGCATAAACAAGAGTTGGGCGATTGTGATCTTTGTTTTGACTTCGATCATTTCATTGTCAAACTTTATAACACTTGACAGAAAAAGAAACTTACAAAAACCCGGTATCTTGCCATCATTTGACACAGATGCTTCACTGTTTGGCGAGTAAACATGCCGCGGTAACTTAATCACGGCGCCCGCTGAATTCCGGCCATGTCACTTTCGATTTTGCAATTTACTTGAACGTAGCAAAAATCTCCCAAAATGTTTGTCGCTGATCGTAACTTTTTATATTCTATATTCACGGTTCAAAATTAATGTTGTTTTCATGTCGTAAATATTTTATTCTCGATCGACCGTCCCGGAAACTTCCTTCTGCTCTTTCTAAAAACTGTGTATCAATAGTTATTTGCTTTTTCATCAATATTTGTTTTGCATAAAGCAAGCTAACAAAATCTGTACCTTGCTGAGTTCGCATTTGTTAGCGTTAATAGTATTTTCGGTCAGATGCTTCTGTTTATTATGAGGGGTTTATTGTTTTGGTCTCGCATCCTAACACTAACCCCGCTGAACAGGGTTTAACTTCAGTGAAGTTTAGTATTACAAAGCTGTCAGATGCTCAGAGGGCACACTTGTGGTGAAAAGAAGTTGTGAGGGAACTTGAAAATTATCAACATGTCAGCCCAGAAGCCAATGTTTCTCGCTTCTCTTTTATTTGTTATTCTTCAGAGACTGGAATGCTGTATTTCAATACCACACAATTCAGTGCCTTCTGATTTTCTGTAACACGTACCACAGGCAACCCAGTGTATGCTTCACGGAAGAATCTCGTTGAACTAAAGCTCTAATTTTGCCTGTTTTCATTCTTTTTACAGCAATAAGCTTCTCATATTAAGATGGGATATTGCGTCGTGTGATTGTAAGGAAATGTTTGAATTCAATTCAAGGAGGCAGTGTGGCCCAGTGGTTAGGGCGCTTGCCTTGAGTACCGGAGATCCCGGGTTCAAGACCCGCTCTGACCACTCGATGAATTTGATCCTGGTTGTCCCTGGTTCAACTTCCCAGCTGCACTTGTAAATAGCCAACTGGTTTGCCTCCGGCCGGTTGGGATTCTTAACAATTGTCGTTGTTCTGTTCCGTCGTTTCGTTGTGTTTCATTGGCCCTGAAAAGCCCCTATGGGGAGTGGTCAATTAAGTATGTATGTATGTATGTATGTATGTATGTATGTTCAATGTCAGTTTGACGGATGGCTGACCTGGCATCACGACCGCTACCCGAGAGACATATTCGGGACATTCGTAAAACGACACGATTTGAATGCGTCCTCCTTCGTCGGAACGCAATCATCTCTTTTGGTTCAAAGGAGTGAAGCGGCCGAAGATTATGTTGATGATTCGCCGGTTGAATTCAAAGTCACATTTATCGTTTCACCACAAACTCTAGCTCGCATCATCCGGAAACTTCGGGGTCATCATGACTCCATCATCAAGAGACTAGTTAAATAGCATGCAAATAAGGAAAGGTACAAAATAAGCATAAATTACAATAAACGGCCTAAACAAACACCTTGGCGCGGATGGAGTCCGTTTGCACGTTCAATTTTGGTTTACGCATACGAATGTATAACATTTCTTTAACGAGGCAATCAAATTTTTCCGCTTCATTCCCTGATGATGTGAAATTGCTCAATGAAGCGTTCAGGCATTTCACTATTGTGTTGGAGGTTATAGTGTTTGTAAATCGAAGATGACTTTCTAGTGTGCCCTTCTACGAGCTCGTGTAAGTGACCACGTGTATAACCCACATAGCCTGCATCACACAGGTTAGATTTAAATTCATAGACGAGACATTGTTGGTTGACAATAGGGGGCTTAAACTCATGTCGCTTAAGTTGTTGCTCGAGCTTAGGGCTTACAAACACTGGTTGGACAGTGACGTTCAACTTGGAACTTAGATTGTTCAGTTGTTGAAAATATACGAAGAGTTATTTCCCAAAATGTTTCCGTTCTTCTCCATAACAATGTTTTCACTCCAGTGTTTGACTTGATTTGCGTTAATTGTTGATTTCATTTTACAGTGTCCCCAATTATTGCTCCAGCTCTAGAACGGCTAGACACTTAACAATAAAGTTCCTTTCCTTTCTTTCCTTTTTAAATTCGTGGAGTAGAGTACAATTTTGAGATAAAATTTCTACTCTTGCTTTCTCTAGCCCAGTCGATGTTGTAACGGAGCATTTCTGTGTATGTGACAACATTTTGACACGGAATAAGAGTGCTCAAGGCCTTTTTTAACATCTGTATCTGGTCCAGTACAAATCTAGTTTTGTTCTATACTCTGTTTTTGAAAACTCAGTCCTTGTTGCATACCTAGTCTGCAGTCGCTCGATTCATCTTGTTTAGTCGGCTCGACAGCGTCTTTCGGTCGTACTAGATGTGATCTTAATGTAGTCTCCGACTTGAAAACAGCGCGTATGCCTGTAACGCGGTATTGTTAAACGCGTTATTGTCAAGTGCCTATACGGTATTGTACATTAGATTTAGGCGGGAAATAAATTATATCCCAATGAGGAGTGATGCCCAGTCCTACTCAGTTTTGCTTCAAAAAACGGGTTATTGAGTGCCATGCCGAACGAATGCTTCTATGTCGTAATTGCAAATCGTAAACTCCCACAATTCAGTTTCGAATGCCCGCGTAACTGGATGTCTGAATAGCGCGAGTCCACAACCGAATTGTGACAGGAATCGTATCTTGTGAGACTCAATATTCTAATGGAACAATTGTGTATCCTGCTAATGTAAATCGAGTTGCACAATTGACAATTCGAAGGATAAAACTGCAAGGCTGACTTGCACAATTGAAAATTCCTCTAATTTCAAAACTACATCTCTGAATTGCAGAATTGAATATTGGAATGTCAAAACTGCATGTCTGAACTGTGCAATTGAATACTCGAATTTCAAGACTGCATGTTTGAACTGCAGAATTGAATATTGGAATGTCAAAATGCCTATTTCAATTTCAAATACAAAATTCAATTTTGACGGAAATCCCACTCCCTACTTTTGCAGCAGTAATAGTAATCAGTTTTTAGCAGCGTGGGAAAATTCCCGTGGGATATTAGACATAATTCAAACCCCGTCGTTTTATTATTTTTGTGATTTTTATATTTCTGAGGTAGAAAAAACAAACAGCACTAAACTAGTTTTAGATTTTAAATTTCTCTCCAAATTCTGGGGTTTCCGAATTACTTACCGACTTCCTGTCGGACTGCCATTGTTATGCAAGCGACCAATCAGAAAATATATTTTAAGTCCATTTATCCCAGCGCACATCCGCTGACTCTGGATACGAGATTGACCAAAATGGAGACCAAAGCGGAGGAACCTGCGATCGACCCTGCGATCAAAAAGTTCACTCTTGAGGAAGTGAAGAAACACAACACGGCTGCATCGACGTGGTTAATAATAAACAACCAAGTGTTTGATGTCACTAAATTCCTCGACGAAGTAAGTAAAAGCAGATTCAATAAACAGTAAATTAAAATGTTGGCAATTCGGAGGGGAAGTTGCGTAAGGCCAACCACACTCGTGATCGATGTAAGCTTACATATTATCCGCTCTGACCATAGTTTGCTAACTATGCCCTGACTAAGCTAGAGTTAACCCTCGAAACGTCAGCTAGCAGAAATTTCCTGGTGGTTAATTTATCTTTATCAAGTCGTCGTGTTTTACTCCTCACCGAGGCAGCACCACAGCTTCTTCAGAAACTTTGTCGTTATAATATAGGTTTTCTAACAGCACATGATTAGCGTCTCAGGGAAAAAAGTTCGCATCAGAAATAAATCAGTAGAGTATTCCGTAGCATTTGCCGGTACAAATGTTTGCGTTCAAGCTAAGTTGCCGACCGGTGTATTTCGTTAATTCGAATCGAATACAATGGAATTAATTAAGCTTAAGTAAAGTCAGATCTACCTACAAGTTTTCTGTTTTGGTTGGATGTGATTCAACTATCAATGGTCTCATGTTAGTTTTGAGTATTTTTAGGCAACTTTTTTTACAAATTGAACACGTTCACTCTGTCAATAAGGAATTAAGCTATGCGATTTGTCTTTGCCCACATGTCAGTTCCTTTTGAATTTTTTTATTTCTCTTTGTTTCTTAACTAGCATCCAGGCGGAGAAGAAGTTCTACTAGAACAGGCTGGTAAGCCAAGATTGTCCGTTATTTAAAAAAGCTCCATGCTCTTGCTGAAAGACTGATTTTACGAGAATCAACAACTTTCGTAAACATGCCTGCTGAGCAATGTATACCATCTCCTAATATTACATAACTCGGGAATTCTACTATGGACTTTATCATTATAACCCATTTCTGTGTGATCTTCCATTGAAGGGCAATGTAATCAGAGTGATCATTATTTTGTAATAACTCTTAAATCAGGTGTAAAGTTTTCCTGGAAGTCTGAGGGGAGACGTGTCTGAGTGCTGTGCAGTAACATCATTAAAATAAAGTGTTGAGGGGAACGATCATGCAGTTGTATTCCAGATTTTGTGTTCTTTGAAAGTTGTAGATAAATAACCAGTCATTTAAAACTGACTAACAACTTCATTCAGGATAGTTTCTTCTTCATCATCTTGTATCATCGTTTGTCTCGCGTTGTAGTCAGTACGATTCTCAATTGAGTATGACACTAGGGAAGTTTGGCGACAAAGTTTCAGCGTTAAAGTTAGCATGTTGTCAAGGGAAACTTCCTTCGTTTCCAAGAGTAACTTTTACACTGTAGGGCCTTGGCGTCACAAGCGAGCGATGGGCCTGCCAAAATCTACAAATGGTAACGGTTAAATTCAAACTGGCGACCGTTACCAGTTAAAGGACGTCAAACCCCGAAAAGTTACCCTTGAAAACGAAGCAAGTTGCCCTTGACAACATGGTAACTTTAACGATGAAACTTTGTCACCAAACTTCCCTAGTGTCATACTCAACTGAGAATTGTAGTACCTGAGATGTACATGTAGATGACAACATTTTGACTGCTTACTGCTAGTCTTCATTAAATGATGAGAACAACCGGTCATGCTCCTCCATTTGTATCATGACAGTTGGCTGTCATTGGGACATCTCAATCCTGTATTGTTCTGTTAAGCCTTTCCTGCCAAAGAATGACACTTATGAATTTTATTCTAACACCAGACAATTTTAATCATCAGTGGGGCCTTCGGGCATGAAAGGGTTAAAGTGGCTATGTCACGTAATTTAGGGTATTTATGGGAAATCTGTTGTTAATTGTGAGTGTAACCCATTCACTCTTCTAATGCCCTAGGACACTCCCCATTGACGAGTACAATCGTCTGGCGTTAGACACAGTAAAATCTATTAAGTCTCACTTTCAGGGGTCAATGGGTTAAAACTGGAAAATGGAAATGTGTAATTCCTTTACTGATAAAATTATCGCTATCACAAACAAGATGATTATGAGCAATAAGGAACTTTATCCAGGCGGTTTGCCATAAACTTGAAAAATATCAGGCCAACCTTTTTCAAGTACAAGGGGTTATGTTTTTTTGCAAACGTTGGCTGTGTAGCACTTATATTTCAACAGAATTAACTATGAGAGGGTGATGAGAAGTGCTATTTTCTACTCATGTAAACATGGGTAAAAATCACATCATTTTTTGTGACATTATAGCCCTTTAAGAGACTGTTTTTAGTGGCAGTTAAGCAGTCGTAATGTTTATATCTACATCTCAAGTGACTGCATTATGAGGTGACTATTGCACACAAAAATATTATTGTACATTGTAACTATCATGATTATGATGTTGATACAAAAGTCTTGGTTTCACCTTTTATTTAAATTGACACAAATGAAGGTAGTGGTATGTAGTCTCTACTTTCACAGAAAAGATACACAAACCATTGTTTCCACATCTAGAGTTGGGAAGAATCTGATTGAATATTCACTATTTTGTTTTTGCATCTGGTCTTACCTTACACAAACAGGGGGAGATTCTACAGAAAGCTTTGAAGATGTTGGACATTCCGGTGATGCAAGAGAACTTATGATGACATATCTTATAGGAGAGCTTACTGATGTAAATGCATTTTTGGTGCTTTTTTTCTATGCATTGGTCTTCAAAATTGTAATTTTTTGAAGTCGTTTCTCATTGTTTCGTATTTTGTTTATCCATCCCTGTAAATTTGGTTAACCCCAGCACCATCTGGCATTAGAGTAAAATCTGTTTAGTCACACCCAGGCTGTCATTGGATTAAGTTTAACCCCTTTAATGTCCTGGGGTGACATTACAGATTTTACTCCGGATAATACCGTATTTACCCGTGTATAAGTCGACCTTTTATGGCCTCAAAAGAAGCTCCAAAAATCGCCCTCGACTTATACAATGTACATGGGTCAAAGATTTTGAGCCAAGTTCCTTCTAAATAATTTATTCAAAATAAACATCATAATGTGGTCATTGGGCATAACGAACGCAGTGGACAAAATACTTCAAAATGAATGATGAAAGACTTCAAAATGAATGTAATTAAGCAATTCCAGTTGAAAGGAAAAAGGATTTGTTTTACTTTAAATGTTGAAGATACTCACAAGCACAAATATGAAATAGACACTGGAAATTTTCGTTTTCCAAAGGCGGAAAGCTCTAAAAAACATTCTTGTTTCTTCAAATAAAACGCGATTCTTCAACGGCTTAGTAACCTGGCACAATTCCTCGTGTTTGCGTGCAAGCATGATTGTCACTCGTGTTGCCTGAAAATGCTGGTTGGTAATGATTGTTTTTTATTCTTTATACAAACCTGGATGATTTAAATGCTTTTGCAAACTTTGTATTGTTTGGATTATGAGTTTTGTTTCGTTTGCCATTTGAGAAATTATAAGTCAAGCACCAATTAAACCTTGCACATTTCGCATCGTTTTTGAAGTTATTTTCAAAGATTGACTCCTGCTTCTGTGATGTTGTGCTTATCCTCTAAAGCCCTTTATCCTTGAACAATGAAACAGGTTAGTTTGAGGTTTACATGTTCGATTTTCTGAGAACTCTTTTGAAATTCAAGGACAAAATGCCCGCACATACAACAACCACTGAACCACAAAACTATTAAGTGCTTGAGGCCCTTAATTTTTTGTAAATCCACAGTTCCAGAAATCGAAGAATGCAAGATTAGTATCCCATGAACATTTAGCAAAGAAATTAAGAAATTGCTTTTTTTGCCATCAAAAATGGGGGGTCGACTTATACATGGGATCGACTTATACACGGGTAAATACGGTACAAGACAGGGTATATACTTCCAAGAGTAACCTCTCAAACATTGAAAGGTTAAGAACCATCTCTTTTGAATGGTCTGATTCCCAAGAATAAAATCAGATTTTACTCATCCCATTAAGAGCCATAATTTACTCAAGAAAGGAAAAAAAGCCTTTGGATAGGAAGGGTAAAATCAGTCATCCAGTTCCTTAAAAGCCGATTAACGCTAATCTAAGATTAAAAATTAACCAAGCAGTTTATTTCTCTACTCTCAAATGCTGTTCAACGCAGATTTTCGGCAGAACTTTACATGAGAAGACGTCAATCTTCAAAAACAAAAATAAGCAAAAAGAAAAGAAAAAGCAAAAGAAACTTTCACCAAAAAGTTGAAAACGTGAAACAAAAGTTTACGCTAATTCTGGATTAAGTTAATCGGCTTTCAAGGAACCGGGCCCTCTGGTGGTATGAATTTTAAATCTCCAACCTCCTATATTCATGTCTTCTCATGAGAAGAATTTCCTTCAAAGGCCAGTGGTGGCTAAAGAAGTTAGCTTGTAATTTTGTGTTGCATGTTCATTGGCTTATGTCCATTTGTTTCCTTTCCATTTAGGAGGATAAAATTCAATCTAAGGTATCCATTTTGTCATTTTGTGCTTGGTTGTGATACTTTTACCTTGATGAAGACACCTTTAAGTTATTAAAATTGTACAGATTCTTTTGTTGACCAACTATTTTGTGAAGAATTTAATGTTTATCTTCCATTTTCAGAGCAAAACTTTGCAAAATGTATTTTTCAGTGAAAGTAAAGAAGGATGGTAAGTATTTTTCATTCAGAAAGATCAGAGCTAGAAAATCTAATAACTATTAATTAATTTAGGCTTACTGGAACTTACTGTCTTGTGAAGACTTAAATTTACTAGTTGCAATTTATACTGTACATAGTTTCTGAGAAATAAATGCATTCTCTTGTCAAGTCTTTGTGGTGAAAAGAAACTCTTTTGAATGTACCATGGATTGAAAAAATAGAAATTATGGATTTGTATCAATATCAGGTGTATTGGAATTTATTAGAAAAATAAATAGGTATCAAATATACTCTTAAAAGCAGGAGTAAAAATCAGTAAACCTTCAGAGCAAATGCAGTGCTTCCTGTTATTTAGCTTTTACGTGTACATTTGCGTATATGAGATTATTGAACACAAAAGGGATTATTGCATTTTTTAAAAAAAATTTATTCAAGTTCAATTCCAACAGAAGCTTTACCATGCCTCTGTTCAGAGGCAAAATTAGTAACTCTTGAAGAAGCTTTTATTTGCAAGGTGCATCTGGTCTGGCAAAGAATCAAAACTGAAAATGTCAAGTGTGGACAGTTTTCTTTTTTATTCAACAGGGGAACTTTTTTTGACCAAAATAAATTTGTAATAATAATAATAATAATAATAATAATAATAATAATAATAATAGTAATAGTAATAGTAATAATAATAGTAATAATAATAATAATAATAATAATAATAATAATAATAATAAATTATTATAATAATTATTATTATAGTTTTTCTTGTGATGGGAGCCCAAAAAGCTCAAAGCCAATGAAATTATGAGTGAAGCCCACTAAGCAAACCTTTTTCATTGATTGGACTTTCAGTGTTGTACAATGATGAAAAACAAAGCATTTCCATTATGATGACTAGCAGGCTTACACTGATTACAGTGAGGGAAAGCATTACCCTCCTGCTTCGGATAGTAAAAGCAAGGCAAGGTGAGGCATTGTCCTCTTCTCACCTAAGTTGTTGTTTTTGTCTCTCTCTTCATAGGTTAAGCTCCCTTCTTGCTCCAGCAGCAGCTATTGTCGTGGTTGTCTCCATTGCTGCCTATAAGTATTTTCAAACTTAGCACGTTTCTTTGAATAATGATTTTTAACTGTTTCACAGTGATTTGATCATCAAGTACGTGGACATTGTTCTTAACTATTATAGAAGCACCTCAGTGGTCATGTTAACAGTTCATAACAATTTCTAATCTGTCTTGATAGAAGCCCTGACTTTGAACTTACATGTATAATTCTGCAATTTCTGAGTAATCCAGCTCTCAGACCATCTATATTTAACGTGACACCGCTGACAGAGTTTTTATTATGCATGCTCTGATCACTTCACTGGTGAAAAAATTCTTTTGACTTTTGGAGGAAGTGGAATCTGAAGATAACTAGGTCTTGGGAAACGATCACTCAAACTGGGAGTGTTAGTTGTTAGGCTTCTGCTCTTGCTTAATAAGAATAAAGAAAACACTGAATGTAAAGAACAAAGAATCTTATGGGTTGTGAGTCGAACTGAAAAATAAAGCATCGTGTATTGGAAAAGGGCATTGTTCGTGTAAACCATTGTTTTAAAGATGTTGTGAGGAGCTTTTGGTATCTTTTGTTAATCTTGAACTGATGCTTCTTGTCATGTATTAATAAGGATCCCTAGAGTTTTGGGACTGAGTGCAAGCTGGAGTAGTGCTAAATGGGCTTTCAGGTCCCTTTTGACGGTTGGAATTGGAGCATTCTGATTGGTGGATTCAAATTTGAGCGGGAAATTCAATATTCAAACGATGACGTCACAGACACGTGACACCTCCCTTGCTGCGAACCCTCAGGAAACAGGTTGGGGTGTTTTGCGTAATCATGCTGAATGAAAAGATAACGGTCAGGAAATTCAAAATTCAAACAAGACGTCACATGGGTCGAGAGAGGGATGACGAAGTTTTTAATGCCCTGATACCAGTTTACGGAAGAAAGTTGCGAGGGCTGTACTTGCACTGTCTCCACTGGTTTGAACATCTAAAGCATGACCGCGTGCATAAAGACG
>OX421447.1:62656998-62664498 GCA_949126865.1 Montipora capitata | reverse complement strand
CGGTTCGAAGAAAGCACTCGTTGGACAAGAAATGTGCGAATTCAACACAAACAAACGTCCAATCGTCCAACTATCTACCATTGTTTCTGCGAAGCCAAAAATTCACTCTCCTAGACGAGGTTATTTATCACCAGGTAATTCTATCGTTTTGGAAAAAGAGACTGCTTTATTGTTCATCAGAGTCATAACTTGCTGATTTTGGGGATAATTCGTCGAAATTCAAGCACGCTTCCATTACACCTCTTTATTTTCGTGTTTCACCCAGTTATTTTCCGGTGTTGCTGTTAAATGACACGACGATTTGAATAGGCTTTTCAGCTTTGTCTTCCCTCTCACCTAACACACCGGCGGCTTTCGCTTCTCCACTTTACATCCCCTTGAATTTTTCAAAGAAAAGCGGAGTGAAAATCAAAAAAATTGCGTGAATAACTTACAAGAGAAGAAAGAGGCTATCGGTGAAATCAACACACAGACTAGCCGATATAATCTACATATTGACAATCGGTAAAATTAACAACATCTAGGTTCGCTCAAAAACTATGTCCCCATTAACCCTTTCAACGCCATAAATGCAGATTGACACTTATAGATTTTACTCTGTTTGGTGAGGTCAACCATTGTTCTGCAAAGCCAAAAATTCCCTCTCCTAGACGAGGTTATTTGTCACCAGGTAATTCTATCGTTTTGGAAAAAGAGACTACTTCATTATTCATCAGCGTCACAAATTCTTGCTGATTTTGGGGATAATTTGACGAAATTCAAGCACGCTTCCATTAGACCTGTTTATTTTCGTGTTTCAGTTAGTTATTTTCCGGTGTGGCTGTTCAATGACACGATGATTTGAATAGGCTTTTCAGCTTTGTTTTCCCTCTCTGTCTCACCTAACACACCGGCGGCTTTCGCTTCTCTTTACATCCGCTTTATTTTTTAAAAGAAAAGGGGAGTGAAAATAAAAAAAAAATGCGTGAATAACTTACAAGAGAAGAAAGAGGCTATCGGTGAAATCAACACACACAGACTATCCGATGTAATCTACATATTGACAATCAGCAAAATTAACAACATCTAGGTTCGCTCAAAAGAAATGTCCCCATTAACGCTTTCACGGCCACAAATGTAGATTGACACTTAAAGATTTTACTCTGTTTCGTGAGGTTGACCACGATGGCCGCACACAGAGAGGAATTTGCCTCGCGAGGCCAAAAATATCAAACATCTTTGATTTTATCCTCACGGCCTCGCCAGGCGTATTTCCAGCGTATTGCGCACCAAAATTTTCTTCTCCCCACACACGTGAGTGTGATATCTTCACTTATGTCCACGGCGTAAGTGTCCACATCGTTCCGGTTGCAGGTTGCAATTTAACCGCCTAAGCACTATTGTAAAATTTTAGCTTTCACTTTACGGTTTGAAGAAAGCACACGTTTACTGATTACGCCTAAGCGCTCATTTCAGTGATTAGGCTTTAGCACTCTCGTAAAATTGTAACTTTCATTTTGCGGTTCGGTTAACTACACTTTTCAAGAGATCGTCTTGCCCTTGAACAATTTTCAGTCATCGACTACGGGATTGTGGACCGCGTTGGCAGTTCATTATACTGCTTGCGGCAACACATCGGATTGTTGTTTGTTAGTTTGCGTTTTTGTTTTCTTTCAGTGTCATAAAAGTGGACAAAAAATGTGCGAATTCAACACAAAGGTTGACAATTGTTTCTGCAAAGTCAAAAATTCACTCTCGTAGACGAAGTTACTTTTTTTAGTCTTTAATATCACCACGTAATTCTAGCTTTCATTTTGTGGTTCGCATAACGTACAACACTTTTCACTAGGTAGTGTGAAGAAGAAAGCACTCGTTTACTGTTTAAGCCTAAGCGCTCGTTTCAGTGATTAGGCCTAAGCACTCTCGTAAAATTTTAGCTTTCAGGTTCGGTTAACTACACTTTCCACGAGATCGTCTTGCCCTTGATTGCGGGGGGTAGTTTCTAAAGAAACTATGGTGCTGCGTCGGTGGGGAGGTAATATACAAAAATTTTGTTTTATCAACGGAGTTGATAATGTAAACTGACCACCGTACAGAGAATCTCTATACGGTGTCCAATTTACATTATCAACTCCGTTGATAAAACAAAATTTTTGTATGCGGGATTGCGGCCGCGGTGGCAGTTCATTATAGCGAGATTACCAAATTAAATGAAGACTTAAGGAGAATTAGTAACTGGACTTTTAGAAATCAACTCCTTATAAACCCTAGTAAAACTCTTTTAATTATCTTTGGCACCAGAGCGATGGTCAGGAAAGTAGAGGATTTTCGTCTAAATTTGTTGGGAAAAGAAATTACACCGGCTACCATTGCTAAGGATCTGGGAGTTTTCCTGGATCCCTGCTTGACATATAACGATCACATAGCTTCAACAGTGTCCGTTTGCATGGTGCGCCTAGGCCAGATTAATCGAGTTAAACATGCTTTTAACCCAACCACCTTAACTATTATAGTTAATGCCTTAGTTTTTAGCAATTATAAGCTATATTATTGTTGTAATGTTTAGAGCAACACCTCTGAGTACAACTTAAGTAGGATCCAGGCTGTACAGAATTTCGCGGCTCGTATCGTTAGCAGCTCAAGGAAATACGACCATATTTCCCCTATCCTTAAAGATCTAAAGTGGCTACCTGTAAGACAGCAGTTGTATTATCGTCACGCAATAATGGCCGTCAAATGTATGTCAGGGTACGCTCCAGCCTCTTTATTTTCTAAATATATTCAAAGAGCCATGATCACAAGGCGTACAACGAGGAACTCCCAGATGTTAAATATGCCTTTGAACTTTCCACTTCAGGACAGTCAAACTCTGGAACTCACTAGATTCGACTCTTAAGTTGAAACCAACACTACAGGACTTCAAACGTTGCCTGAGGAGAAGCCTTCTCTCGAATTTTTTAGTGACTTAATTGCTCCACTTTTGTTTTTATTTCATTAATTAATTAATAATTAATCGGTTCGATTATGTCATTTACTAGTTAATTAGTTAATTAATTTACTTGTATATAGCATTAGTTATCCCTTGACTTTATTCTGAAAAGCCCGTTTGGGACGAATAAACTATTTATGTATGTATGTGTGTACTCAGACGACGAACGAGGAGACTTGGGGCTCAGTTAGCAGTTACACTACAGTGACTTAACACGACGTATATGTCAATTTCATAAGATGGCGTCTAAAAGAACGCTTCGGTATTTCCGGCGGATCACAATTCAGGAAATGTTTATCGTCTTGTGGAGAATTTTACTTTTGCAACTTCTGTTCTACTGGGTGTCGACATTCTTCTACAGTTGTGGTAAAAGGATTTCAATTTCGACTGATGGCAAGATTCGTGAAAAGCTACTATAAAATTCACAGGCACGACATGCATCTTCACGCAATGCTTACTTTCAAGTAATGGATCATACGACAAGGACATATTTTGTGTGTGGTTTATTGAATCTAATTCCTTGCAAGCGGACATTGGTAAGATTCACATAACTGCTTTGAAACTCTTAGTACCCGTTGGTGAAGTCATTCTTACATGAATTGTCAGAGTACGAGGCAGTTATATATGTCAGTAATTAAATTGTTCCAGCGCAGTCACAAATGACAACCTTGCCATGACTTTGTTATTTGGAGCCACGTCCCGTTGCCATATCTCCCTATTTTGCCGAATTCCTCTTTCCCTTGTTCTTCATGCTGGTTGTTAATTTTCTAAAATCATTAAAATTCAAGAAATGAACTTTTGTAATTTGAGGTCAAACATTTGAAACAGCACTGGAGATCGAATTCTTCTTTCATTAATTTTGTTCGCCACATTCGCCAACTTTTATGGGCCCCCTCATTGCTTCATTCCTTTGTGCTTTGCCTCGTTGGCGATTGTGGCAAAATTGTCATTTTCGCCATATTTGCCAAAATCGCCGCTTTTGCCAACTTTTATGGGCCCCCTTCACTGCTTTGTGTTTTGCCTCGTCGGCGATTGTGGCAAAATTGTCATTTTCGCCATATTTGCCAAATTCGCCGCTTTCGCCAACTTTTATGGGCCCCCTTCACTGCTTTGTGTTTTGCCTCGTCGGCGATTGTGGCAAAATTGTCATTTTCGCCATATTTGCCAAATTCGCCGCTTTTGCCAACTTTTATGGGCCCCCTTCACTGCTTTGTGTTTTGCCTCGTCGGCGATTGTGGCAAAATTGTCATTTTCGCCATATTTGCCAAATTCGCCGCTTTTGCCAACTTTTATGGGCCCCCTTCACTGCTTTGTGTTTTGCCTCGTCGGCGATTGTGGCAAAATTGTCATTTTCGCCATATTTGCCAAATTAGCCGCTTTCGCCAACGTTTATGGGCCCCCTTCACTGCTTTGTGCTTTGCCTCGTTGGCGATTGTGGCAAAATTGTCATTTTCGCCACATTTGCCAAATTCGCCGCTTTCGCCAACTTTTATGGGCCCCCTTCACTGCTTTGTGTTTTGCCTCGTTGGCGATTGTGGCAAAATTGTCATTTTCGCCATATTTGCCAAAATCGCCGCTTTTGCCAACTTTTATGGGCCCCCTTCACTGCTTTGTGTTTTGCCTCGTCGGCGATTGTGGCAAAATTGTCATTTTCGCCATATTTGCCAAATTCGCCGCTTTCGCCAACTTTTATGGGCCCCCTTCACTGCTTTGTGTTTTGCCTCGTCGGCGATTGTGGCAAAATTGTCATTTTCGCCATATTTGCCAAATTCGCCGCTTTCGCCAACTTTTATGGGCCCCCTTCACTGCTTTGTGTTTTGCCTCGTCGGCGATTGTGGCAAAATTGTCATTTTCGCCATATTTGCCAAATTCGCCGCTTTTGCCAACTTTTATGGGCCCCCTTCACTGCTTTGTGTTTTGCCTCGTCGGCGATTGTGGCAAAATTGTCATTTTCGCCATATTTGCCAAATTAGCCGCTTTCGCCAACGTTTATGGGCCCCCTTCACTGCTTTGTGCTTTGCCTCGTTGGCGATTGTGGCAAAATTGTCATTTTCGCCACATTTGCCAAATTCGCCGCTTTCGCCAACTTTTATGGGGCCCCTTCACTGCTTTGTGTTTTGCCTCGTCGGCGATTGTGGCAAAATTGTCATTTTCGCCATATTTGCCAAATTCGTTGCTTTCGCCAACTTTTATGGGCCCCCTTCACTGCTTTGTGCTTTGCCTCGTTGGCGATTGTGGCAAAATTGTCATTTTCGCCATATTTGCCAAATTCGCCGCTTTCGCCAACTTTTATGGGGCCCCTTCAATGCTTTGTGTTTTGCCTCGTTGGCGATTGTGGCAAAATTGTCATTTTCGCCATATTTGCCAAATTCGCCGCTTTCGCCAACTTTTATGGGCCCCCTTCACTGCTTTCTCTTTTTTCTCGTTGGCGATTGTGGCAAAATTGTCATTTTCGCCATATTTGCCAAATTCGCCGCTTTCGCCAACTTTTATGGGGCCCCTTCATTGCTTTGTCCTTTGCCTCGTTGGCGATTGTGGCAAAATTGTCATTTTCGCCATATTTGCCAAATTCGCCAACATTATCTCTTTTTTGCAATTTTTGTTGTTGTGTGCATTTCTGGACATATCTCCTACAAAGAGCAGGCCGAGTGTGAAGACTTGAACGTCAACACCAACACGTTCGTGGCTGCCTTTACCACCTGCTGGGCACGACTCCATCTGTACGAGACTCTGGAACGTCTCGGCAAACGGGTCCTTTACTTCGACACGGATTCCATCATCGGTATGGGTCGTCCTGGTGAACCCAACGAAATGACGGGAACTCATCTGGGTGAGTTCACGAACGAACTCGATGACCAGCAGTTCATTCGGGATTTCTGTTCGGGCGGCCCTAAAAATTACGGGTATCTGTGCAGTGATGACAAGACCGAATGCAAAGTCAAAGGCCATTCACTCAATGTCGAGGGTAAAGCCCAACTCAACGAGATGCGTCCGTGAAGCATACACTGGGTTGCCTGTGGTACGTGTTACAGAAAATCAGAAGGCACTGAATTGTGTGGTATTGAAATACAGCATTCCAGTCTCTGAAGAATAACAAATAAAAGAGAAGCGAGAAACATTGGCTTCTGGGCTGACATGTTGATAATTTTTAAGTTCCCTCACAACTTCTTTTCACCACAAGTTTAAACGTGCCCTCTGAGCATCTGACAGCTTTGTAATACCAAAGTTCACTGAAATTAAGCCCTGTCGAGCGGGGTTAGTGTTTGGATGGGAGACCAAAACAATATACCCCTCATGAAACAGAAGCATCGGACCGAAAATACTATTAACGCTAACAAATGCGAACTCAGCAAGGTACATATTTTGTTAGCTTGCTTTATATGCAAAACAAGAACATCATTTTAAAAGCTTATTCTACGCAAAAAGTAGGTTCTGGAGGTAATTTTGAGAGTGGAAATCAAGGTTACGCGGCAGACGGCAAATACAAACTCACGATTTAATTAAGTTAACACACCAGAAAGACGCTAACCTCATTTTGACAAGAAAATGCTTTACTATTGCATAAAAACTATCCAGTTAAGCTCGCATATCATAAATCATGATGAATTCATAAAGGCCACCTTTTCCAGCGAACAATTTTTTGAAACAAACAACATATTTGCTATTAGAGGAAAAAAACCCTTCTATTTCATTGCGTGCGTGAAGAGATGAAACTCAATCGTGTCAAATATGCGCAATATTGCAACAAACTAAATTTCAGGATCAAACCGTTTACATGAAGAACCTTTTCCTTGAATAATGAAGCACAAAATGCGCGACAAGCTTTCTTTCAAATAATTCTTGGCTGTTACATTTCCAATAATTTTTTTTACCTGAAGACTGTGCAGATTTGATCACAGATCCACGTAAGGTGTTCGATTCGTTCAATCGTTCTCTGTCTTTGTTGAACCCATAAGTTACCAGAGAATTTTCCATTTGGTTTCAGTGTTCTACATAACAGCACACTTGGTAAAATATTATTTTAGAAATGCAGCTCACTTTGATTTCGGCTCGACGGGCGATAGATTGTTGTCGAAGTCCATTACTCGTCGCTTTTGAGATTCCAGGTGTTGGTTTTTCACCGCCTGCCTAGTTTATCTAACTGACTTTCCATTATTGAGCTCCATAAGGGTATATTTTATTTAAGGATCCACTAAAACGCCATTCGCGTTACATGACTTTCGACGCCAATGCAGGCTAAGTTAATGATTATCCTGTGTCCACCAGAGAAATCTACGCATTTCCACTACCCTCTCGATCCTAAGAAAATACGCGCAGAAGGCTCTATGCACAAAGACACCACTTACCAGGGGAGTGACAGGCAAGACTTTTACCGACACGGAAAAAATAAATAAATTAATTAATTAAATTAAACAAACAAATCCCACCCACTTTCCGACTGGGTAATTACGAAGTGTTGCGACAAAACACGTTCGATGAGCTGTGTCGTCCTTTGGACACACCTCGAAAAACCGTCTTTCAGTAAGCCCGTT
>OX421447.1:62644498-62646998 GCA_949126865.1 Montipora capitata | reverse complement strand
GCGATCAGCCAAGATGGCGTCAGTGGACCCCACTCTTCTAACGGTTAAAGTCAAAAGTCCCGACCCCCGGAACTCAACGAATGATCAAAAGTCCCTACCACGGGCAGACTTGTAACGTCAAATGCCCCTCCTATGTCCGGCCTCCCTCCCTCCCCCCCCCCCTCCCCCCTTCCTTACCGGCGGCTAAACATTGATAGGTGCATAAAGCGTATAGATTTGTACAAATGAGCTTCATAGAATAAAATTCGATAATTGCCTTCGATGATTCACACAGTATTAAACTATTTGATAAGAATGAAGGGGTAGTTTCTAAAGAAACTGTGGTGCTGCGTCGGTGGGGAAGTAGTATACAAAAATTTGGTTTTATCAACGGAGTTGATAATGTAAATTGGCCACCGTACAGAGATTCTAAAAGCTGACGTTTCGAACGTTAGCCCTTCGTCAGAGCAAATCGAGGGATTATGGGTTACGTGCAGTTTTTATAGTAGAGTAGGAGCTACGCTATTGGTGGTAACATGGCAACGTGTAAAATAGGAATATATTAGTTAAATGAAAAGCGTTCGTTAATACCGTGAGGATTAAGGGTGCCGATTTGAAAGATGAATTTTTGTTCCAGATTCTTGCGGCTTTCCGTCGTACCTAGATGTAGGGAAAGGCCGCAGATAGCCATGTGTTATTTGGAGTGGCTAGGCAGATTAAAATGGCGAGCGACTGGCTTAGATGCATCCTTGTCATTCTTCTCAACATCGCCAAGGTGTTCGCGGAATCGGTCACCTAGTCGTCTACCTGTCTCACCAATGTATAATTTATTGCATAACGTACAGGTTATGCAATAAATGACATTTGCGGAGGTACATGTGAAACGATCGGTGATCTTAACAGATCGCTTAGGTCCCGATATCTTGCTTGTGTTAACAATGAAAAGACAAGTTTTGCATCATGAGCGCGCGCATTTGAAAGTGCCGGGTTGCTCGTTAGTTTTGAGCGCGCTTCTAACTAAAAAGTTGCCTACGTTATTGTCGCGTTTGAATGAAATAAGTGGAGGTTGCGAAAAGATTCTACTAGTCTCGGCATCATTTTGGAGTAATTTAAAATTACTAAGAATGATGCTTTTGACTGCGTGATTATGAGGATGGAAAGTGAGGGTGAATGGAATTCTGTCATTCTTATCTTTTTGTGACGTTTGTAGTGATGACTGTCGATCAAATTGTTGGGCGCGATGATGGCCCGCTTTGACCACAGAGACAGGATAGCCACGTTTTTCGAAGAACTGGCACATCTCCTCTGATTTGCTGGAAAAATCGGAGTCATCACTACATAGACGTCGAAGTCTAAGAAATTGAGAATAAGGAATGGAGTTCTTGACATGTGATGGATGTAACGATGAATACAACAAATAACTGTGTGAATCTGTAGGTTTGTAGTGCACACTAGTACATAGCACGGTGCCTCTAATAGAAACTTTGATATCTAGGAAAGCCAATGAAGCTTCCGAAATTTCCCAGGTATATTTAAGAGCCGGATGAAAAGAATTGACGGAGGTTATAAATTGATCGAGTTCTTCTCTGCTGGATGAAATAGCGCCGATGCAGTCGTCGATGTAGCGGCCGTAGAGTTCAGGTTTGGGGCCGTTGTACTGAGTAAAAAATTGGTGTTCAACATATCCTACAAAAAGATTGCATAGCTAGGTCCCATTCTTGTGCCCATCGCTACACCATTAATTTGTTTGTAATAGTTGCCGGCGAATGAAAAACAGTTAAGCGTTAAAACTAGTTCGGCAAGGCGGAGGAGCGTTTCCGAGCTAGGTTCTTTGACAGTGCGTTGATCGAAAAAGTGTTTAAGTGCTTGAAGACCTTCGCTATTAGGAATGACTGTGTATAGAGATGTAATGTCCATGGTGAAAATAAGTTTGTCTTGGCCGGAGAAATTGAAATCGCGGAAAATTTGTAGTGCGTGTGTACTGTCTTTAATGTATGATGGCAAAGATTTGACGATAGGCGTCATAATCCTGTCTAAGTAGCTAGAAATGAGTTCGGTAGGGCAACTACAGGCAGAAACGATAGGGCGACCTGGGTTGTTGGGTTTGTGAATTTTAGGCAAGAAGTAAATGCACGAAGTTCTAGGGGTGTTGATGATGAGATTAGTGGCAGTGTCCGGTAATTCTTGATTAACTATAAGATTTTGAATGGTGTCTTTGACAAGTTTTTGATTTTTGGAAGTGAGATCTTTAGGGATTTTGGCATAAAACGAGGTATCCGAAAGTTGCCGCAAAGCTTCTTTTTGGTTAAGGTCGGACCGCCAAACAACTACCGCGCCGCCTTTGTCGGCCGATTTGACAACTATGTCGTTGCGTTTACTAAGATTTTTAAGCGCCGCCCACTCTTCCGAGGAAAGGTTGAAAAATTTAGTGTTGCGATATGAATTTAAGTTTGTGAAGGTCGTGACGGCATTTTTTGGTGAAAAAATCTAAAGAGACAAATTGTCCCTCTGGGGGAGTCCA
>OX421447.1:62631998-62634498 GCA_949126865.1 Montipora capitata | reverse complement strand
GAACTGTTTCCTGAGAGACCAGTCATTAAGTGATTTGTTATATAGCACAAATAGGAAAATGTGCAATGGGAACAGCAACGGTGGTCGTCGGTCAACATTTGCGGGCAACAGTGCACTGTTACCCTCTGACGTCATAGATTTTGCACTGTTGCCTGCTCAGGCACTTTTGAACGGCAAAAGTGTTATTGTTAGATGTCATGTGACCTTGAAGTAACCAATGAGAGCATGCGCTGCTGGAGGCAAAAACAGTTATATAACAAAAATAATTATTATTCAACATAACACACTTTTGCTGGAAAAACAAGATCAGCAACACAAATCAAATGTTGAATTGAGAGAAGAAAATGTCACGCTTCACAAAAAAGGACAAAGTTATAGAGACAACACAATTTTCAAGAAAAATATTGGACTGACATAAAAATTAATACCATGCACATGTAACCCTGTGAAAAAGCACCCCAAATGCCTAAATTTCCAATATAGGTTTCAGTCAGAACAAACTTTTCCTTATCACAGACTAAATTCTTATGGTTGATAAATTTTCTTTCTAGTGCAAATAATATTGAACAAAACAAATAGTGTATTGTAATAATCAACTGATGTATGTTTAGTATTTTTTCCTTTCATTTTCCCGAATTTGTTCTCCACCTATATATATATCTGTTTGGGTCAAGTTAGCAGAAAATTGGGGAATTCACTCAAAAGAGACACTTGTAATACCACTGGCAGTACTAAATCCTAACATTACTCAACAACAATGACAATATTATTTGGGTTCCTTTAATATATGTTTTACAACTAAAGGAGACACTGCATTTAGCTCTCTTGTGCACCATACAATTTCACAAGTCACTAGTCAACCACTAAACAAAAGGAGGAAAGAACTTATATGATCCAGACAAAATGGGAAATTTTGGTGGTGAACATTCTCCAGACCTGTTTGAAAATATCTTCCATGCCGCAATGTATTTACAATAATGAAAAGGGTTTTCCGTGAACCAAGAAAGCTAATCTGCAGAGAGTAAAAGTAGGTTGCTGTACTACTGCACAACTTCAGTGTCTTCATAAATCAGGTATGGCTACCATTTCCTACAGACAAAAACAATGATAAAACCATTACACAGAAAGTGAATGATGACATTGTAAGCACAAGGGGAAAGATAATACCTTACATTATGAAATTTTGAACCACAGATACTGTGTTTTTAGCTTTCTGATTGGTTCACTCACTCTCAGTTAACAGCTCTTATACAGTATGACATAATATGGAAACTGATTGCGTCAAGGGTTACCACGCTGGAAACTGATAGGCTTTAAATTTGTCCAAGTGTTAAGAATCAAATGAAAATTTAATAAAACAATAATCAATGGATATGATTGAGTGGTTGATCTCATATCAACATGCGCTCATGGAATTATAATAATATTATTGTTCATTATTGTCTTGTGCTATAGGAATTATATGCTTATTAGTATAATTACTGAAAGTTCTCTGCGCTGATTGGTTGTCATTGAGATGATTATTATTACGTGATAATCACCTAAGCGGTTTTTCAAAATAGCCACAAGCTGTTTTGTTGAGGTGAAATACGAATAAATTAATTGTTTTAAAGAAAATGTGTATCATTCAAATAATCAACTATGTAATAATCGATTTGCATGATGGCATCATTTACTAAGAAATTGAGTTGCTTCTATTGTCAGGCAAATTTAAATTATTGTTTCCGATATTCCCTCAGACTCTATGAATGTTGGTGAATAAAAACCTCAACTTCATCTCGGTTTTTATTAACCGATATTCACCTTGCCTTCGGCGAATAATAATTGTTAATAATTATTATTTGGTGTTCATACTAATTTTTAGTGTAACAGAATTTTCAGTCAGGGGTATGCATCTAACTAAAGCTGTAAGGCTTATTACTATTTTTATTATTATTATTGTTATTATTACTATTATTATTATTATTATTATTATTATTATTATTATTATTATTATTATTATTATTATTATTATTATTATTATTATTATTATTATTATTATATAATGTACCTGAAGTGTTTGCATGCTTCCAAATGCATAAAGCTTTACTGCACATGTGTTTTTGTAGCCGTTTTGCAAACTTACATTTTTAAATGTGCAAAAGTTGACCAATATGGTTACTCTGTTACAGTAATGTACTTTTCTGGGCTGTTCCACAACTGATCAGGACAATATTGCCAAACACTGAGTGGAAGACGCTTTGATGCAGATTTCCTGGAATGGTTTCTGCAAAAATATTTGCGACGAACAGCAACAAAAACCTCGCACAGATCGATGGCATTTAACAGTCAAGGTTACGTGACGTGGAAATTGTAAATCCCAGGTGTCAAGAAAATTCAACTGGCTGAAGTTCACTCACAGTTCATCTGCAGCAAGAAACCCAGTGGACGATTTTATACGATCAAAGTTGTATGACCGCGTTACAGTCCTCAATAACGTACAACGGCCAGCCAAACTTAT
>OX421447.1:62609498-62614498 GCA_949126865.1 Montipora capitata | reverse complement strand
TTATTATTATTATTATTATTGTTCAACTGTATCCAGCTGCTTGGGTTTTGAATTCTGCATAAATATTACACTCAGGCAAAATGCAAAATGTCACTGCAGCATTAATCTATTTAGACAAATCTTTGAAGAGGTAAAAGAGCACTCTACAGAATGACAGAAATGTGGTCACAGATAAAAAGATAAATTATTTTCCGAGTTTATTAAAGGAAGCTAGAAAGGATTTTCCACTGTTAATAGTCGTGTGTCCAATGGAAAAAGATTACTCCAATCCTTACAAAAGGGCTACAGCTTCATACCTGTGTAATACTATTGCAATGTTTTAAAGGGTGTTTGCTGGGTCCCAACTGCTGCTATGGTAATGGTACAGTGCTGCTCAAAGACCATCTAAAACTTGGTCTTTGAAAAGTATCTCTAAAACCAATTCAGTCAGCAGTATTTTGTTTTTTTAGATTTTGAAACCATATCATAATTCTCTGACCCAGTACATGATGTGAGAAAGAACTATAAACTGAAGTAGAATTTGAAATATTTATGAAAAAGCTGAAAGATGAAAAAAATTCCACTGGATAATTCTTTGAAAATTACTTTAAGAATGCAAAATACCTGGTAACACTTCTCACTTGGTTTGGGACAAATCAGGGAATGACGCTGGATTAACTTTTGAGATAAACCTGACCAAATCTAACAAACTCTATGTCCGGTTGTATTAATTTTGATTCATTATCCTCTGGAAGTACACAGGTGGCATTAAGCCGGAGCACTCGGCTAAGTTAAACTAAGTAATTTGCAATAAACTTGGAACTTAAGGATATGCCATTACAACGATGGGAAATTTTATTTTCTAGTACACTGTCAGTATAATAAAACGTGTTTTTACATCGACATACAGTGTGTGTATGTATACATAATTATTGGAAACGTGCATATCTTGACATATGTTCCTTTGCTTGATTTTGGAAAGCAGGGGCAACTTCCTTTGCTTTCCTCATGGTAATTTTTTAACTCACCAGGAAAAGACATTACCGAGGATGGTGGAATTGGCTTAATTGGTACATTTTCAAAGGTAATGTGACAAGCAGTTTGTGCATCCCCTTGCCTCAATGTCAAAGGAAAAAGGGGATGTGTCCTTTTCAACACATGCTTTGCAGCAATGGCAAATGACAACTTTTTTTCCAGATTGATTTCACCCTTTTATGACAAGTGTCGCACAATGCAAGAGAAAGACCATCATCTGCCTGGACTTTTAAGTGTGCTAGCAAACGTCTTCAAATATTCTCAAAAATTCACCATAAAGGTTTCGATTTCTCTGTTAAGTTTGTTAACAAAAACGTAAGAACGCACTCGACAACAGTCGTCAACTGTTTCTTTCGGGTGGCTCATTGTGAACAATATCGTGAAGAGAACACGAGCTCGATAGCGTTGAATTGAGCGCGCATTGAAATACAGTCATGCTGCGTGTGGCCCGTGCGATCAAGAATTTCTCGAGATTAGCAAAGTTTGTGCCACCGCAATTCTTGTAAGAAATCTAGAAATACCTCGACCAATACCTCGACCAGGAAAAGGGGGCAGAATAAAAATAATTGTCAGATCAAAATAAACCACTGCTGTCTTCAACAGGTGAATCGGGGAGGACATCCTTAAACAAATCCCGCACACTTGGAAATACGCTACTGTAAAGATACCTGCGAAAGGTTCAGCGTATTTCTCCGCCGATATTCCGAACGATTTCCTGTACATTTTGTGCTGTGATTGAGACTTTTCTCCTCGAGCAAAACCTTGCCAAATGAACCAGGCGAGTATGGCGATCAAGTGATTTCCGTGTAAGAAGACACGAAACGACTGCACGGCCTGCTGACCTCTAATTGGGCAGAAAAACACAAAGAATTTCTGGCACCAATCAGAATTAAGAATGACCTCTACTGTTTGGAAACTTGTCCCCAGGGGCTCTTCTCGCCATACTATGCTTTTCTTCGTCGCCATTTTCTTTCGCCCGTTAACACTTCCCTTGCCTCGCGATCTGGCCCTGGGTCTCCGAGGATGGTATCCCGATCGCTTCTCGGCCTTTTGGCTAGGATTAGTTTCTCGGCCAAGGGCTACGGTCAAGTACGATTGTACTACGGTAATTTTTGCAGGGATGTATGAGGCAGGCACAGAACAGTTCCGGCTGTGTCTGTTCTCTCGAGAAGCAATCATTAGGGTTTTTTGGTTTCGTTTTTTATAGATTTTTCCTCAGCTCGAGTGTAGAATCATGACGAACTTTTGCAGTTTCTGAGAACTATTTGCTACTTGTGGCTTTTATTGAGTTTTGAATCGATGATAGAGAGAGTTTTAACGATTTGAACCCAGACTGGACTACTGGATTTAAGCCTTTTTTTTTAAACGAGATTTCAAGTTGTTGTGGAACGTTTGGTACCAAGTTACTCCAAACTGAAATCACGATTATGGAATTGTAAACTTAACACTTTGGACTAGACTTTAGAACACGCATTTACGGGATTTTAGGTTTTTTTAGCATTGAGAGAAATGGAGTACAGATGTTGTCTTCTTGTCTTCGCCACGGCAGATTTACATCGTTTCCAAGGAACAAGTCTTTCTGTCTTCGCCACGGCAGATTTCAACAGTTTGCAAGGAACTAAACTAGGATTACCGAACTGGACTTCGAAGAGAGGATGATAAGTTGTTGAACTGTGATTTGTAATAAATTTTTCGGATGATTAAGAGCTGATCTTGCAATTTGTGGATGAACAGAATTAAGGAAGCAAGTAAAACTGTGGGATTTGAATAAAGTATCTTTCAAATAAATAAATAAATAATCCCGTATTCTGATAACCCCTAATAGCACTTCGTTGTTTGCATTTACAAATTTAGTAACATTAATAATAAGAGTTTTTTACAACAAACAACTTCAAGTTAAATTACAGATTTATCTTTCTTGTAATCTGTCGCCATTTTCCAAAGTTTATCTGTAGTTGAAGTTTACTGTAACTGGCAATTTGTGTTAAATGCTTGTGCATCCCACGGATACGCCCTTATAGGCGTCTTGTTCTTTATTTTCCTCGTGGGAAGCTTAGGTTGGAGCATGCATTTTTTGCCGGTTATATATCGTGTTTTGATTGGCTGAGAAACAAAGGAAGGGGCGGATAAAGGGGAGTGTATGGGGCTTTGACCATTCATGAAGATTGTATAAGTTCGAATGGATGTTGAAACGTTGTCATTTCTGGTTATATTTTTGTATTTCAAAAGATTTTTGTGTGGTTATTTTGTAAGGCAACATCAAAGACAAATATTGCTGCTTTTCAACACGGTAAACTAAAAGTAAGTATGGCAAGTGTCGTTCTTCCAGCGACTTTTAGTCGATGACCTAATCTCATGCGAAGCAAATAGTTACGCTTTTCATTGAAGCGAATACAAAAAGGTTTGTCGTACAACACCTCCTTTCTTTTGAGTATCATTTTTGTGTACATTTTCACGTCAGTCAAACATTTTAATAGATTTAGTGCTTTGTTTCAAAAAACGCCAGGCAGTCACTCGGCAATTACGTTGAGGTTGTGTTGTTTACATGTATATGGAATGTTCTTCAGGCGCGGTGTTAAAAGAAAAGCTTGACGTGCCTCTTTGCACTTGACAATGTTTCTTAATTGTCTGGGCGCTTGCATAATACATAGAAATTCAACGTGTTAAACATATATGCCGTCGACTAACTACAAAATTTCCTATTGCTGATGGTAGAAATTTAATTTGGGCTCAAAAATGGAGCTGACATTAGTAAACACAAGGAACCGTAGTTAACACGAGGAATTGGCGCCATTGAAGCTTTATAATTCAAGTCCCTTCTTATTTTCGATTGTTAGGTTCAAATTATCACTCATTTCTTAATTTCTTAATTTCAACGAGAATAACGAAATGGTTAACATCGAGGAATCTGTAAAGTTAAGCTTATAAATTTCGGAAAAGATAGCTCAGATACCGGTATTTCATTTTCATGAGACGCTATTATATATAAACTTGCTTGACTTTGAATTTTTATTTGGACTCGTGGCAATAGATTCCAATAGGATGGATGATATTGATGGCCTTTAATGAGCCGTAAAGCTAAGAGCTTTTCGGGTCGTATATATATATAGGGAGACCTGGTAAAAGTGTTCTTTTCGTCCGACATTGCCTTGCCAAAAAATTACGTAATGGCATTACTTTGAACGAGGGTGGATGTTTTCAAGGGTTTACTTCAGATGATGCATCGAAGGGTTGTTTGATAGTGGAAATTTAAAAAAATCGATGTTTAAATTTTGTCCGTTAAAAACATGTAAAATAGTATCGCAATGAGCTTTTCACACACGAAATTGAACTTTTCATAATTTCAATGACAAACTCTATTATCTTGCATACTTAAAACCGCAGAACAGGTTGTTGAATGCAAATGGAACATCACATAAAAAATTGTGTTCACTGTTATGTCAGTGGACAATAAATATTAAATTTGTGTGTTCATCATTGGAAAATAGGAACCTAATAAGAACGTTATTTTCTGACAAATGTAATCGTTGATTTCCTTCACAATTTCTCCTTGTTAATAAAGACATGTCAACTGCAAAGAGAAGAAGATGGCACATTCCCGCCTCTGTCACCGCCAGAACAACCTTTAACCCCATTCGATCCATTGTGGATAGAATGAAGATCACTCCCAATCCAGAAAAACAGATGATTGCTCTCTCCATTGGTGAGTTTATTGGATTTATCAGCAAGACAGGGACGAGGCCCTTTCCAATAACCATCCATCACAACTGCTCTTTTGTTATAAAAAGAAACAGTTTTAGATATATGTGCGAGTCAATATTTAAATGTCCTGCAAATCTGGTGCCCTCTCCACTGGGCCTCACTGAATGCAGAACTCAATGTTTTTTAATTATAATTGCTGTTCCTATAGGCCTCCTTGTGTCCACCCTTTGCACTTTGGAGACTTTCCTCTTTAAGGATCTGTTATTAATAATAATAATTGAATT
>OX421447.1:62601998-62606998 GCA_949126865.1 Montipora capitata | reverse complement strand
TAGCATGTGGGTGTTCTGGAGCTTTGGAGCTTGCTCTTGATGTGCTACTGAATCCTGGTGACAATGTTCTTCTACCGAAACCAGGTTTCTCCATTTACCAAACCATCAGCATTTCAAGAGGACATGAAGTTAGACACTACAATCTTTTAGTACGTAAAAGTTTAAATGAAATATCTCAGTAAAAAATAGTGACATGGAGATAAATGAGGCAATTAATGCTTTTTGATTTGTATGCGTGTGCAAATTAAAAAACGTAATTAGAAAACAGAATGATGTTAAGAGCTTGTGGCTTTCAGTGATGTTAATTTAACTTCCATCATTGAGTTGGAAATTAAGCAACTCAATAGATGTACTTTCGAAAATTACATGCATAACGTTGAAAGGCATTTAATTGACTTTCAAGATGAGCATGTTGATGTAGCTTGGCCTTGTGTCTCGATCTTGCCTTTGGAACAAAACATTGTATGTGGGGAGTAGGTTTAGTCTACTAGCTAACTGCCCCAAGGTGTCGGTTAAGTTTTATTGGTTGTTTAAATTGTTTTCACATTTTACTTTGGTTATTCCGGTTTCCCCTCTCGGCAAAACTTAACTTGGTCTGCTTGATCTGATGACGTCTCTTTAGTTAGTTGAGTACTTGGGGTCTTGACAAACTGAGAGCCAGTAAAGCCATGCAAGTCCCACGCGAGTTTCACATTTAAGTCTAAGGACCCATTTCAAATAGCGCTGATAAGCAGTCAAATATTTAAGTCGCGGGAAGCACCCATTTTAATTTAAGATGGTTAGGTTTCAATAACTGTTTGGCTGACGCAAGTTGACAAACATATTGGCTCACACCTTGCACAATCTCAGTACTTGTACCAAGCTGTATAAGTTTGAGGTTTTTATAGAGTGCAGGTGATATTAGAGGACTTGAGCCAGCTAACAGGAATTTATTTCTTAATTTTCACTATTACAAAAATCAGCACTTATTGATTATTCTCAGCCTGAAAGATCATGGGAGATTGATATTGACCATCTGGAATCTTTGATCGATGACCGTACCAGAGCCATTCTTGTAAATAATCCTTCCAACCCGTGTGGTTCAGTTTATTCCAAGCAGCATCTGGAGGCTATTTTGGAAGGTATGCATCATATTTTGAGATTTCAGCCAGTTCCACTTCAGTTTTACAGAGGCAACATAAAGTGATGACAGTTCTGGGGAATGGTATTTTTAAAGCAAAAATTAAGTTTGAAGAAAACTTGTTCAGAACCATTAACTCCAGAAATTCCTCAAGGGAATGGCAAAGAGACTGAATCGAATTTATTGATCAAGTAAATTGGTTTTTTTTTCTTGAATTGGCACCTGCTGTTTGTAATATTAATAAAGGGGATAATATTATAGCTTTGGGGTGGATGTAGAGGCTGCTAACGTACTGAATACTGAACTGCCTCTCATTTGACGAGTACAATCATCTGGTGTTAGACTGCAGAGCAAAATCTATTAAGTCTCATACCTATAAGGAGAATGGGTTAATTAACCCATTCACCCCTAAACCGGCCATACTTAGTATTTTACTCTGTCTAATGCCAGGCGATGTTACTCGTCAATTTACATTGTAATGGGGAACCCCCAGGAGTCAATGGGTTAATCACTCACTGAAAAAACTGTCCCATTAATGAGTGTGAAATTATCTTACAAGATCTTACAAGTGACTAATAAGATTTGGGTGATGAGGGAGCAGAAATTATTTTTAAGCAGTTATATTTGAAAACTAAAGATGCCCCAGAGTCTATTTTAAAATTAATGTGATAATATTTGTATTCTATCATCCACAGTGGCTGAAAAATATATGGTTCCCATCATTTCTGATGAGGTCTATGAACATGTTGTAAGTTGCAAGATTAAAACGAAACTGGCAAAGATGAGGGACAATTTATTTATTTATTTATTTATTTATTTATTTAATCAATTTGCCAACAAAGGCAGGTGACAACACAATAGAACATTTAAGTCCCCTACGTGTATCACCCAACCCAACTCAACCCACACAATGAACATAAAAACTACACAGTCAAATCCCTCCCCGCTGGTTTACAATTTCTAAATAAAATCAACAAGAGCATGGTCTAACTAAGTTATTAATCCTACGACATTTACAGCAGACAAGTTTGAAAGTATGAGCATCATCAGCATCGAATACAACACATAATCTACTGACAATGTTTTTAACTTATTCTTAAAAACATTAACATTAGATTCAGATTTTAGATCAGAAGGTAAGGCATTGCATAAATTGAACCCAGGAGTCCTATCATTAAGTAAAGTACGATCGTCCGGGTGAGTGTAGTCCTGAGAAGGACTGTTTGAGATGACATTGAGATATCCTGAGAAGGACTGTTTGAGATGACATTGATATGACACTTGACTCTGAAGATGACTTCCGCTCAGGTTGTCGAAACGTCAGTCAATGTAATCTCAAACAGTCCTTCTCATGCAGGACTACACTCACCTGGACAATCGTACTTTACTTAATAAAACTTGATATTCTTACAAAAAAGGAATCTCTGAAAAGCATAAACTTTACTATGGCAAATCCCAGAGGCACCGTTTCCCTGTACAAAAAGAAACATAATTATCAATGCAAATATTTATATACCCTAGTTTGCATTGAAAAAAGAACACTATGTCTAGATATTGAAGCCAATAATTAATACTAGGTAATAAGTTAAGGCTATAAGTAAGTCTGTCTTTGTAAGATAATTCATGGTTCTTGCATATAAAGTGTGAAGCACACTTTGGACTTTCTCAACCTCCATCATCGGCATTGATGTTTGAGGGGACAAAGTGAGAAGGTACCAAGGAAAAGTACAGCAGCTTAAGTGCATCTTTATTGATTATTCCGGCAGTTCCTCTTAATAAAACCAAGCATACGGTTTGCTTAATAGCAGTCACATATCTAACATGGTTAGACCATCGATGTTAGGTCCTTATGGTAACCATGACACCCAGTTCTTTCACGGATTAGACTACTTTAGGTCTGGTTCCGTCAAGGAGAATAAGAGTGCACTGGGTTGATACGCTTTCTTAAAACCCTAAGGTTCTCACATTTAGACGGCTGAAATTCATCTCACTAGCATAGGTTATCTAAATCACCTTGAATAAGATCAAAGTCTCCAATTGATTCAATACATTTATAGCACTTTGAATCATCAGCAAACATTGCTAGGGCAGATCAGGTTGTAACATTTGGCATAATTATCATTGACATGTATGAGAAATAGGATCGGTCCAAGCAAGGACCCCTGAGGAACTCCGGATTTGACATCTTTCCAAGCGGAGCATAGTCCATTGATAACAATATGCTCAGAAGACAGCCATGTAGTTAACAATAGTATGAAGACAAGAATAGGATGTTCATTTTTCTCTGAATTAATTTATTATTCATGCCAAACAATTTTGGGCAACTTTTGTATTTTGTGATTTCTGAAGTTAAAGTGTCACAAGGCATCTGCACTACTGAGAAATTTGGGAGAGGGGTGGCCACCAAATGCTTGTATTTTGTATCCATTATTAATTATAATTATAATAATAATTATATTTTCTTAACACTGCTTTTAACTTGAGGAAGCCCACAAAATGACTCTTGGAATTTGCTAACTATAATTGCATGTAATAAGAATAACCAAATAGTCATAATTTTGCAATAGTTTTTCATAATAGCCCTTTTACCGGTAATAAATTGCTCCCAAAAAACACTTTCAAATGAAACTCCACTCTTTCCTTCTTGATATTCTTATCAAGCTGGATGACTATATAAATTGATATTTCCCAAATTACCTCTGCTCTAAAAACATACAAATACAACTTGAGTTCTTCATTCAAACATACCTCGTAACGGTACTTTTTGTCATTGAACTTGTGATTATGCTAATAATTTAAGTTAATTTAAGCAATCTGTGCAAGTAATTATGTAAGTCTCCTTTTGTAAATTAGTAATAATAATTTTTATTATAATTACTTTCATTGTAATCTTTTAGTGTGACTGTTCTGCCCAGATTAGCAAATGCTATTTGCAGACCAGGCCCGGGTTGCTCGAAGCATGTTTAGCGCTAACCAGCGTTAAATACCATGGAAACCTATAGGTTTTGACACCTCTTAACCAACGGTTAGCGCTAACCAGTCTTCGAGCAACTGGCCCCAGTCCTTTTGTGTTATGTATTGTCAATCATTCTTTAAATAAAGTTGAGTTAAATGTATATATTGCCCTCCTTTTAGATAATATTAGAATGTTTTTTTATATCAAAAACCAACCCATGTTTATTGTTCCCCTTGCTGAAAGCACTCAATACCCAGCAGTTGAGCCATACCAAGATTTCTCTATATTTGATTCAAAAGGTTTTTCCAGGATACAAGTTTTATCCTCTTGCTCAGTTATCAGATAATGTTCCCATCCTAACTTGTGGAGGAATCTCTAAAGGGTACGTCATAAGATTCTCTCTGGTGGAAAAAAAGCATTTTAATTTAGTAGTAATATATTATAGGAGTGAGGAGTGGAGCATAATTCAGGGGGTTATCCTCAAGCAAAAGTACACTGCCAGGATAGTCCTAATCATAACTGGGACAAAGTTGTAATCAATACAATACACAAAATATGAATCACACATTTATAGGGTGCGACAAAAAGGCTGTCCGATAGCCAGGGGCTAACGGAATGACATTTTGGGCTAGTCCTTTCTTATTGCAGGTTGCCTGATGGGCATTAACATCAAATTGATCAAGCTCAGTGTGGCGTTACTGGTTGCTTTTTTCTGATGCCAAATTTCTGAGCAGACAAACGTGTTTGGCAGACAGTGCGACAGAGAAAAAGAAAGAATTAATTAGCCGGTATCAAAATGATCATAATACTCTTTGTTTGTCCCTCCAACATTTTGCATAAGCACTGTTTCCAGTTTCTCTTGGGAGCATTGTAAGTCCCAAGAGAAATAAAAACAATGCTTATGCAAACATTTTGGAGGCACAA
>OX421447.1:62586998-62594498 GCA_949126865.1 Montipora capitata | reverse complement strand
TTATGCATTCGGTCTATAATGGTTACAACCCCATCCTGGTTGCCACTTTCCGTGTAAGTGGTCGGTCTTAAAGGAGCAGTGCCCACAGCAAAAAAAACACATTCTGACAATTTTAAAAATGGTAACTCAATGTACATTGGTGATACAAGACAAGGGTGACCTTAAGTTTGTTTGTGTACCAACAAGAAACAAATCAATTTTCTAAACTTCAGTGTGTCACAACTTGAGTGAATGCACATCTCAAATGAAGGAAATTAGGGGAAAATCAATTTGAAATGTTACATCCTCCATGGAGTGCCCTGTGCACCTGGACTACTAACGCTGTACTTTCTGTGACAGGGAGAGGAACCTTAAACCTTTGCCAAATAGTAGACCCCTTAATCAATAAACACATACAAAAGTTTGATTGACCAAGGGATAAGTTCCACACAGGTCCAGATGCTCTACCACTGACAATAGGAGGTTCGTGGGAGGTAGGCAATTAAACTTTTTACCACAATTGCTTGTAATCTCTCAATCTGATTGGTTAATTTGAGAGTCCAGACAATGCTGTACGCGTCATGCTTGTGCCATTTGTCATGCAATGTAATAGCCAATCAGGAATGCCCATTTTGGGAAATACACCAATCAAATTGCGAGAAAGTTATAGACAACGCTTGCTCTTTCTTTGAGTCATTATTTTGGTCACGCTCTGAAATAGAAACTTTCTTTGGCGTTGAATATTGTGGTAAAAAACAAATCGAAAGTGGTTCAGCATTGTCTGTACTCTTATCGACAACGATATTCATCATCACAGTGGTCAAAATTTGTTGTGGACTCACTCTGCTGCGCCTCTTTGAGTCCACAACAATTTTGACCACTGTGACGACGAATATCGTTGTCGATAAGAGTACAGACAACGCTGCACCACTTTTGATTTGTTAACTTGACAAGACAGTGGTATCTCAGGGCAAACTAATAAAAAAAAATGGAAATTTGGTTTTATCAAACGAGCTGATAAAGGTCGAACTACCACCGTGAAAGATTTCAAGGAAAGCTGATGTTTAGAGCATTAGCCCTTCGTCAGAGCGATTAGAGGAATTGTGGACGTAACAAAAAAATTGTATTGCTTTTTTATTCAAATGACTGGAGCCAAGGGTCTGCAAATTAAAGCTTTCAGTCTTGTTATAAGCACCACTGAGGAAGAGACAGTGCAGGATTGTGTACATTTTTACAATACATCAACCTGCCTTAATTTGCAATGTGTTGATGTAACACAGGGAGGACTTCTGTACAAGATTATTTCCTTAAGTTTGGCCTGTATGGAAAAAGAGCTCAATCTCTTATTGTTCAAATGCCAAGAAGATTGCTGAGGAAAACTCCCCCAATGAATAACTAGTCAATTCTGATGTTATAATGTAGCACACTCGTGCACATGAAGGCAAAAAGCGTTTATTCTGATTCAACCAAATCTAATATACACTATGCGTTAACATGTAATGAGATCGCACTCTATTATAGTCAATCAGTCAATCAATGACCTACATGTAAATCGTAACATTGGACATGTAGAATTTTTTGATCAGTGGGCAATATCCCATCAATTTCGAGATTTTAGAGGATTTCTAAGGGTTTTCTTGGATGGTCCCACATTCCTACTGATAAAAGAAACCAGTCAGTAAGAAATTTTATCCATCACTGGTTCCTACTGGTAATCTTCCCAACAAAATCTACATCCACACAAATATTTGTTTGGAAAGGTCGAAGATTATTTCAATTACACAAAAACATAATATCAAGAATGTAAAGATATTGAAAGAGTGACTTATACACTGTATACACTAAAATGTATTACATACAAATATTATGCCTAATTCTAAGTTATAATAATTTTATAACTTATATTTAAACAAAAACACTGCATGATTTAAAAATTCACAAAATCATCAACATTTTTATTTGAGTTGACAGAGAAGTTTTTTTAGTAATTTCTCTGCATTTCTTGAAAACGTTTTAAAGTGATCCCTATTTTCTAGTTTCCGCCTAATGGCGCTGTTTAACCCTGTCCAGACAACAGGACCACTAATTATTTTAATTAACTTAAAGAAAAAAAGAGGGAGGGTTGAACATAATGCCAAAATAATTGTTATCGAAGCACTGAAAAGATATCTATTTCTCCTGAAATGACATTGGTGAAAGCCAAGTTCGTATTTGAAATTGCTAAACCACGTTCGACTGTTAATTAAAGAAATGGAACAAATCCGCGCAGCATGAACAGCTTGCGTAAAAACTTCGCAGAGAGAAAATGTACGAAAAGCCATGTTTTCAGCTCTCACAAATACAACCGCAAAAAGCGATTCGAAAGCAAGAATGCAAGACCATTCGTTGTTGCTCTACACCATATCGCAAAGTCGACAGGACCGCCTTCGATATCAACGCAAGAAAGAGCAAAAGCAGGGAGACAGGGCAAACCCTTGAACACAGAAAGTGAAAATACTCACGGCTGTGTTCCCCAGAAGCCTTGCATCATTTCAGCATCAAAAGCAGTTGTATTTGACGGTGAAAGACTTTTCTCGTTCACCGTCCCTTCAAAGGTTTCTTGTGATGTTAGCTCCAATCCTCGCGTCGGCGATCGCGAAAGAAAACCCCAAAGAACACGACCAACAAAAAAGGATGGACCTATACTACCTGCCCAGTTCAGAGACTGAGCAAAACCTTAAGAAAGGCTAAGTTAGGGTTAGAAAGCTAGATCCGTAACCCAGCGCAAAGAAGATGACAGTGGAACAAGAAAGAACGTTGGAGACGCCGCCATTTTTATCTTGTGCATTGACCAATTAGAATACTAGTTCCAGGAAGAGAGCTGTGTCACTGCCTCGCAAGAAAAAAAGTAGGTCCCTCATCCCTCGGGGGTTAACGAATGTTACACCATTAACATTGTTTGTGTGATTGTTGACATGTGTTTGTAATGTTCGTTGACAATGAATGCATGGAATGCACGAAGCGCATTGCAATTAAGTTTTTCAGGTAAACACTGCGTGTGGCTACTGTATAAACAGTTACAAAAACTGAGTGAATTTCGAAGGAAGAATGGATGCATTTACTGACTGAAAATAAAGAAAAAACGAAATAATGAGCGAGAGGTAGTAAGGTGTGCAAAGAGTCATGATGGAATCCGGCAGAAGGTGATCTGTTTGAAAATCAAGGTCAATGCAGTGTTCCTTTCTTGGATTAGTTGTTTTACTTTTTCGCTCAAGAAGAGCTCTGGTAATTCTCAAGGTTTAATACGTTTGTCAAATAATTCTGTATCGCGGGCGATGTACAAAGTTATGGTAGCTTCATCACAGGCAGCCCAAGCTCTCTTTATGAACCACACAAGGAACACAAGATGGCGTCGAATTATAAGGGTTTGTATGGGATTTTCTACAAGATATCCATGGAGGTAGTTAAAAGTGGAAATATTCAATAAAAATGGCTTACCTTATTCCATACGTGTGTTGTTTGCTCCTGGTGTCGTTATTTTACCGATTAAACTTGATTTAAGCGATTTTTTTTTTAAACCTGGTTTTCTCTGAAAAATCCCATACAAACCCTTATAATTCGACGCCATATTGTGTTCCTTGTGTGGTTCATAAAGAGAGCTTGGGCTGCCTGTGGTTGCCTTTGAATTTTACAAAATGTTTCGAAATTCGAAAATATCAGACATCTTACGGGAATATCAACATGAAAGATCATTGGAGAGCTTTTATGGGCATTTTGACTCCAAAAGCTGTTTTTCCGCTCAAATCCTACCGTCTTCCCCAAGAGGTTTGCCAATCAAATTATCATGCGATTGTTGAAATCTTGATGTAAATTCTCTAAAATTTCTCTTTTCATAAGGAAAATTAAGAAAGGATAAGGCAACAAGTAGGCCGGAAACAGAGAATACGCGAATAACTGTAAAATGGACATCAATTGTTAGTTTAGTGATTCATGCACGCGATCTTACACTCACTCCCTCACTCACTCATTCACTCAGACAGACAACCCCGATGACATTGTGCATTACGGGCTAGCCCATAAGCACAAAAATAACTTCGAAACCGTTCAGTAAAAAAAGCCAAGAACTTGGAATGTTATAGGAAACAAATTCATAAACCACCTCTCCTGGTCCGAGTTATCTGTCGGAGCGTTTCACGCAACCTTAGAGAGTTTTGTAAGGACCTTGGTTCAGAAATCAACAAAAACATCTGGAGTTCACGTTGCCACGAAACTCACTCGCAAGACAGTACAAATGAGTATAAACACATTTCCAAATATATATTTGAAACATTTAAACTGCGGAGAGACATTTTTTCCAATCAAAATTACCTAAATACTTATATAATGGGGAAGAGCGGGGGGGGGGGGAGGGGGGGTGGGGTGGTATGGGTGAATAGGGTGGCTATCCACCCCGCATTTTGGCTCCTTTTTTGTTTAATTTTTGTTTAAGTCAATTTCATTTTTGGAGGTGATAAATTAAATTTTACAAATTATTTACAATCTTACAACATGTAAGTTTCATTACTTCAAATCTGGTACTACCCAAGTATCTGATTTCCTTGACTTATAAAGGTAACGAAGAAACTATTTGGCTTACTTTTTTTTCGCATGTTTCGTGTATAAATGCTCGTATGAGCATTACAATAACTAGAATAAGATTGAATATACAAATAAATTGCATTAAACTGTTTACATTAGGAAAAGTAATATGATAACGAAAAATGGATCCATAAAACTATTGACCGAAAATGTGTATTTAAATAAATGGGACTTACGTAATTTCTGAAATGTTCTACTGTCTTAGCATTGCGTATTTCATTCGGAAGTGATCTCCATAGTTTACGGCATGCAGCTCTTGCAAATGCACGGTCACCCAATGTTTTGAGTGTTTTTACCTTTGGTGGTACAAGTAATATCTCATCGTTTGATCTTAAATTATATCTTGATGGCGTTCTAATGGTGATTAGTTCTGATAGATAGTCAGGAGTTAGATCATGAACAACTTTAAATGTAATTAATAAGATCTTAAATTCAATTCTAGATTTTACAGGAAGCCATGTAGTCGCATTAATGTTGGTGTGATTTGTTCAAATCTTCGATTATTACACTGAAATAAGTCTTACTGCAGTGTTTTGCACCCTTTGTAGCTTCTGAAGATGGATTAAAGGAACACCATAGCACGGGCTATTACAGTGGTCTAAACGACTTGTAATCATTGCGTTAATTAATTAGAGTCTGTGCTTTCTTCATCCAAAAAATGTCTGGTTGTCCTTATGTTGTGTAGATAGCAGAAAGCAGTTTGACAGACTTTGTTGATATGTGTAACCATACTTAGCTGCAGATCTGGTCAACGCCCGAAGTTACGAACTTCGTTAAGTATTTTGAGTAGGGCATCACCTACTCGAAGATTATCAACGTTGATTTATTCTGGGTGTTGTCTTGTACCGATAATGATCAACTCTGATTTTGCATCGTTAAGCTTGAGCTTATGGGCAACCATCCATTTCTTGATATATCAATGGCATTCAGCATGTTCGCAATCGCAATGTTCTGATTCACGTTGTCGTCTGGCTTGAATGCAAGGTAATAAGTGTCGTTGGCATGCGTATGAACTTTTGGAATGTGGTCTTTAAGAATGTCAAATAATTTGCTGGCATAGAGAATAAACAACAAAGGGCCAAGGAAAGACCTTTGTGGAACCTCATGTTTGAGATTAAAATTCTTTGATGTTGATCCATTCACTCAGATGAATTGACAGCGATTGGTGAGATACGACTGGTACCATTTTTGAGCTAAGCCAGTGATACTAAAACTATAATGTAGTCGTTCATATCAAGAAGAATGTTGTGATCGACTGTATCAAATGCCGAACTGAGATCGAGAAGGACAAGTAGTATAGCGTGTTGATTTTTTATGCTCATAAACACATCGTTTTTGACTTGAAGTAACGCAGTCTCAGTGCTGCTTACGATAAGCTGACTGATTCTTAGGATAGAGATTATTTACTGTACAGTGTTTATGGGTTTGGTTGAACCTTTCTGTCAATTTTGAGGTGAACGCCAGGTTACTAATGGGGCGTACAATAAGCGCCAAAAGTGTTGAGACAATTTCCCTTTCAAGGAATCTCGGACAAATCCCTCCCCCAAAGTCTTTCCATCTAACCCCCTCCTCCCCCCCCCCCCCCAAACAATGTTGTTTTTTTATCGTCAGCTCTTCCTTTTTCCGTTACCAACATTGAAGGGGGGAGGCGGGGGAAGAGAGGGGAGTGCAAGTGGAAAATGTAACGTTCAGGTGATTTTTCCCTAATTGTTGTCTTCCCAGTTCAGTTCTCAACTATTTTTGTCGCTTATTGGTAGGTTCTTAAAGTGCCCCTGTGATCAAAAAAACCACTTCCTTTTTTCCTTCAGATTTTGAAAGTGTGTTTGCTTAACACCTGACTGGCAAAATTTTGGGCTTTGATTTTTATCCAAAGGCTGTTTACTTTGAGTGTAAGTTTTGGATTTCACGGTCCGCCATTGCTCACGTTCAAAACTGACCGACTGGACTTAGTACAAGTGTTTTGTTAACATGAATTGATTTTTTGGTCACAGGGGAACTTTAAAGATAGGATCAGCACCGGCTTTCTCGCTTTAGACGTGGATTAACAATATCAGCTCTCTTCCAGCGATCAGCGATCAGGAAATGACCTAAACTCAATTGAAGAGTTGATCATTCTGGTTGTGACGGGTAGAAGCACATCCAGGCAATACTCACGTCTTTTAGGAAGAGCATTTTTATGATAAAATTTCGTGAATAACTTGATAAAGATGATGATCATGATCATGATGATGATGACTAGTAGCGAAGTAGGCATTGGATCGAGAGATGGACAGGACTTTTTATTAGACATGGTAATAAGATCTTGGATTTCTTGTTCAGTAAGACGTACTAAACTCGTCAAGTGTATTATTGGGTAAGACAGAAGCATCACAAGACACAAATCAATCTTACCTATAAAGTACTCTCCAATGTCATTGGCCAGTGTTGACTGATTACATCAATCAGGAATTCTAATTGTGGTTTCGTTGTAAGCAGGAATTTAAGTTTCCCTTGGTCATCACTGTTGCTTGAGATAAATTCAATGTAGAAATCACGATGAGGTCTTTTCATGACGAATGTGTTTATTTTCTCAGTACAATATGGGGCCCAGTTCTCGGCCACTTTTTGTTCCACGTTTATTTTTCGCGCCACAAATGAATCTGAATAAAAAGCAATTGCTTCCAAAGGTCACTTGATTCTTTGTCTTTCGTCCTGCCGCGTTTTGAGTTTACGGCTACTATATACTGTGAGCACGTCGAGGTGACGCGAAGGTAGGTGAATTTGGTCTCCCCGAAAACGTGTTTGTTTACTCGAATTACATAGTCTAATTCAAGTTTATATTTTATCCGTATAGAAGGCCCGAATGACCCAATTCTTGGCATAAGGAACGTAGAGTGAATATAAATATAAACTTTTGCTGGCCTG
>OX421447.1:62549498-62576998 GCA_949126865.1 Montipora capitata | reverse complement strand
TATAATTATGGACAATCTGTCTCTAAACGCGCATTTTGGAACAAACTTCTAAAAATCTCTTACTTCAGTTTTCGGTTGAAAGCATTTTTCCATAACTGAATAACATTATCAAACCGAGATCAATTTCTCCTCTGGAAGGTGTTCAACTCTGATTGCACTCGGCAAATTCGATTTTGTTTTCTCATTACGTGCTATCTTGTGAGACGCTCAATAGAATTGCAATATCATTTGTAACGAGTGCTTATTTTCCTCCGTATTTTCTAGTTGACTCATTTTCATCCAGTTGTCATGCATCGTTTACATCTTTTTCATCATTTTTCATCGTTTCCATCGTTCTCGACCTTTTCATCCGTTTTCTCTCCAATGCGTAGTTCTAATAAGTGAATTAAAACCTGTGGACAGTAACTGATAGTTGTTGCGGTCGCTGCAAAGATTTTCAGTTTTTTTAGTCCATGGACTTAGAAAAAAACTATATGAAGAAAGAACAAAGCGCCACAGTCCCAAAGCGGACGTCTATTTGATTACCCCTTTTGTTTTCATAAAACAAAGGAGCGTATGCATAATGAAGTGGGGACCTGTGCGGAAATCTTGCCCGATCTTGTTACGTTTTGTCCACCGATTTAATCTTTAGCCTATCGAAAAAAGGTTGAAATATATTCTATCGCTGCCTCAACTTGTTGAGAACCTGTTTGCCATTGGATGATTTCGCCTTAGGTCATTGAGTTAAAGCTGAATCGTTCCCTAGCGGTCTGTGATTCTTGAAACAAGCGGCTCACGGCATGACTCAGCTCGTACAAAGGGTGTCTTTCTATTAATCTCACCAAGAGAGGATAAAAGGACCAGAGAATGAATCCCCTTACAGGCCCTATCTCGGTCGTAATCCCTCTAAAGTTATTTTTAGAAGATACCAATTTTCCCGTGGATAATTTGAGGACATGTGATTGCTATCACTCAACCCTCTTGGGAACACCGGATCTTGGAGGACATCTAAAAATAACTTTGGAGGAATTACGATGGGAATAGGGCCCACATGGGGATTAATTCTCTGTCTTTTATCCTCTCTTGATCTCAAAAAATCTTTGGGTGTGAACCTCTTTTTACCTGAGGGGCAGAATAAGTTCAGGTTGACAACGAGACATAGTTTGACGCTACACTGGTTTGGAGAACTTTGTGAATGAACTTATAATGCAATGATTTGAAGTTACAGGGAACTAGAAATACGAAATTCACTTACTGCTAGTTTTAGTTTGTATTGGGGTTACAATAAACTTAACATATTGTTTTATTTTCTTAGTAATATTTGAAAAGGAGTTCCGTTGTTCTTGACCTTTCCAGTAAAGAGGCCCTGAACAGCTCGTGATCTGACTGACCGTCAATGATTGAACCAGCTGGAGTGAGTTTTGATTTTCAAATTCAGTGCTCGAAAGACCATCCCTAAGCTTTTGAATCATACTCATGGAAAGATTACACTGCTTGACTTAGTTTGATGCTACTCTGGTTGGGGGAATTATGAATATAGCTTTAAAAATTACAATTCAAATATTGGTCTTTAAAATGTAACTGTTTAGGCAACATCATTAATAATTAATGTCTCAAAAGCCAAACTCTCTTTCTGCTATATTTGACAGTCGAAAATACGCACTAAGAATTGTTCAAAATAGCTAAATTATACAGGATGTGTAACGTAGAACAAAGCACACCAAACCAATACTATTTGCCCCTTTGAGTTGTAACTTTTTAGGCAACATCATTAATAATTAATGTATCAAAAGCCAAACTCTCTTTCTGCTATATTTGACATAATAAGTCGAAAATACGCCCGATGAATTGTTGAGAATAGCTAAATTATACAGGATGCGTAACTTGGAACAAATCACACTTGCCCCTTTGCTTTTAAATTTTGTTTAAACAGCATCGATTAGGATTTATTTCTGTGTGAAATTCATTTAACATACTATTTCCGACTGGAACAGATTATTTTTACACAGATAATGGCAAACACTTTAAGAACATATTTTGATCCAATCCTGTCTATTCTGGACAGAACTTTGCTAAAAATAAACCATACCAGTATAGTGTGCGAAAAATTTCAAGGTCCTTTTCATTGGTAGTTAGCAATTAAAAGTAGAACTATAATGATAGACTGCCTGATGTCACGCTATTTTTGATAGTAACTTTTCTTGCTTGGTCAACGCAAAAATGAGTTGGCAAATGAGAACCTGAGTTTTCTCTACGTTTTAAAAACAGATCTCTATATCAAACGAAAAACATTTACTTTGTCTTGCTTGCAATCTGTGTTAATTGCGGCAGTCTAATGGATCATTTATTAAGCCAGTCGACCATTGTGTTAACTGTCAAGTAACAATAATTTGTTTTGTCGTGATAAACTTGGAATCGCAGCTATTCCAACCCCAGGGCTGAGTGCAGCTTTCTCCCACTCAAAATACATCCGTTAGAGGAAATGCTTTGCTGGGATCGATGACTGAGGAGATGCAAAGCACAATAACAAACACAATAACGAACTAAACCTAAAACTAGTCTGTCTATGTTAATGAAGAACTGAAATATTGTTGATCATCAGTGAACCCAATAGACCCATATCACTCAATGTCCAAACAAAAGATTTTGCCCGTCGAACCTCTCATTCAGTGTGAGGCTGGACGGGCAAAGACAAAGCCTTTATTCCCCGCGGACTCCAAAATGGCCGCCGCGTGATAAAGGTGAATTAACTAAAATGTTGCATGCTTAAAGCTTTTATGCCCTAGGCTGTGAAAAGCAACTGTTACGGGTAAATTGAATGAGTTAAGTAGTGCACTTCTGATTAGCATGAAATTCGAATAAAAGTTTATGCTCAATTTAAAATCATTTTGCACAAAAATTACCGCATGAATAAGCTTATTCACTGGGATCATATAATACTTAGGCTATTTCTGGAGGGTTACTGTTTTTCTAAATAAAAACTCAATGCCAGTGGCATATGTAATTGATTTCAAGATCGGGGAACTAAAGGAAGAGAGGGAGATTTGATCACGCAAATTCAGAAATGCCGGCCTCGTTAACAAGATATTATCATTTCAACGCAGAGCCCTAGCTTCCACTAACTGGTAAGATGGAAAATAAAATCGCTTCTGAGTACATATTTGGAGAACGTTAATACGAATATTCACAATCTCTTTAGCATCGTGTCTGGCGAAGTAGCTGAATATAGCTGAATCTTTATTCCTGATGTGCACCCTTGTTTTCCTAATACAATGTATCTAGTTTCTTTTGCGAGTTAGTGCATTTTTATAACTCAGCGGAAAGGTTATCTCTTTAGTACTCGATCAAAGTTCAGGTCATTAAGTTCTTTAAGCTCAGGGGATAAATGGAAACACGTACTTGACGCCTCCTCCATCGAAGCACAATTTTACAAATTAAATCTTCAGACTAATCAAATATTTGTGTCTTCCGTTCTTCTCCTGAGAACGTTAATTCCCTACCTTCGGTTTTTGAATGATAATTGTGAATGACCATCTCAGCTTGAAGCACTGCCAAGTTGTTAACTATAGCTTTTGACGAGTAAAAAAAAGACTAAACGGATTGAGATTCACCAATGCATTCAATCAGATTTTCACATTCTTAGAAATACGAACCACCGTTTCAGTTTACCCACATGGCTTTCAGAAGCCGAAGAAATTGAATTGTACTTTGACATTTGAACCCATGATACAATTTTTAACAAAAAAAAGTGCCTCAGACATGCTTTTCGAATGTAGGATTTATACATGTATCATTAAAGCAAGTTTGAGTAAATTTGTAGTGGTTTCCTTAGACAAAGTGAATCACATTACAGACTCGAAAACTCAATGTTAGCAGAACGTTTATCGATCAGTTTGTTGAACTATGAAATGCATAATTGCAATCAAACAAATGAGGTAAAAAACAAGTATTCTAACGGTAATAACGTACCCTGATTTTCATGACCCCCTTTGCGTTGTCTGCTCATAAACATCACTGGCAAATTTGTATGACCAGTACTCATGGCCTCAAATAGTGTTGGCAAAGAATGGCTGGGCATGTCACCGAACTTGCTTGGTATTCCAACGCTATTTTCCGTGTCGTTAAGAGAAACTCGATTACAAAGGCCTACACAATCGCAGCATTTTCTCCAAAGACGCGCTCCAAGGCATCTGTAACAGTCTTCGCAGCAGCTGCATACTTCTCCTTCTTGAATGCTCGCTCCGCAACCACAATCTTTCATGATAATACAGAACGACACTCGCGCCGCACAAACTCTGCCTCTACAGTTCCTAAATGCTTTGTATCTGTGATTGTGGCGACCTGGTTCTCCATCAGAGACGTTTGATAAGATTATCGCTACGAAAAGAACTTCTTTCACAGATAGGGTCATCGTGCTCTGGAAGAAATTACATGGTATCTGTTAGTTCTACTATTAGTTTCGACAGCAGCTCAGCCACCACGGGGAAAACGTAAAGAGCTCCAAGTGATGGTTTTGAGGAAGCTTTGACACCGGCTGAGTTGATCAGAGTAATTTAAATAGAATATGTTAGTTTGTCAGCTTTTCAGTGATTTAGAAACGGCTTCGATACGGTAGCGTACTTACGAAATTTCCTCGACTCCTCGTGTGGAGTCTCTCTGGTTCAATGTCGTTTTGAAGGAGTAAAAGCCGATAAACTGATTAACAATGCACCAATTGCTGTTACTAAAGAATAACTATGCTTTGATTACCTCTCCCTGATCCAACCCCTACTAATCGGTCAGGGTATGTTTGCAATAGGTGTGTTCCGTGTTGGACCGCCCCATTTGTGTAAGCCAATATTCCGGACTGTGAAGTGCGAGTGGCGAGTGCAGATTAACCCGCAAACTTTGTTTTGCGCCCCCCCTCAGAGTACTGTCGGCATTGAGGTTAGTTGTCTTTAAAGTTGATCGCAAGAAAAGACTGCTAATGAGCTTGAACATTTTCTGCAGTCAACAGTGAGACATCTAACTTAAAGTATAATTTTGCCAGTATGCCAATGAAGTGATGCGATGGTGATTATCAGGACGATGATAAAAAATAACGAAACCAACTGGAAGCTATATGATGTTTTTTATTCGCGGTCAAGAGGAGTTCAACCGTAGAAAGCAGTTGATACTAGCAAACTTTTAACTCTGTAATAGTGTGCACAAGGAGAAGATCAATGTTGAAAGTTTCTTTCTACATGAGATAGATGCTTCGAATGAAAGGATTCGTTTAGATAAGCAACAGATATAACGGCCGACGACGTTTACTACTATCATCTTAAAATTCAAGAGATAGCACTTCATTACTTTTTTTTATATTTTTTTTACTATATCTAATCAACAATTCCTGTTGATTTTGAAGTTCTATAGCTTTATCTGTGAATATTGTTACGCGGGCAGTTTAGGTTAAAGTTCTCGGCGGTCAAATTGTTGCTTTTTCAAGCTGTGGCGGATCCAGTTTAAAGACTGAGCACACTTGTGGTTTGCTTCTCTGAGTGTGTCATATATTCCGCAAACGTCTATTATATTTGCATATTAAGTTCTTTTAACCCGGTTCACAGTTACATTTTCAAAATAGCTACAGTTATATTGTATTGACACGAATCGCATTTTTTTAAATTTCAATTTGAGCGTTTTCGTGGAAGTACTTCCAAATCTATGTTTAAACATTTCACGCTGATTATCGGACGCGTTCTTGTAAATAATCCACTTATCTCTGAGAACGTAAAGAACATAAAAGTGAAATGGTTATCATGAACAACGCTAACAGATGATGATTTTCTTATTGCCAAATACCTAATGTGTTGTTACCCAATCCTCTTCAGAATGGTCACTCATCATTTCGGAATTCATTGTCAGACGTGCAGTCTACAAGTGACTCTCAGTATGCGAATATAATGTCTAGCGACAAGTATTTCTACGCTAAACCCTAGACAATCGCATATCGGTAGCCGGGTCAATTTTTCTTACGGCCAATACTTTACGTGAAACAATAGTTTAACTATTAAACTCTTTCCAAAAACAAATAACAGTTACATAGAAGAACGTCCGGACGTAATTACACAGCAAGTGATTGCGCCGTTTGCAAGGACAGTTTGTTTAAGGTCCGTCATTTTAGTTACGAGACGGTAAAAGTTCGATGTACGTGAACTTCGCAGCACGTGAAGAACGCGTGGCTGGAAAAACCGATTACTCGTTACTTGAAAAGCGTGTGAACAGAACGTGACGTGTTCAAATAGTCAGCGAATGACAATCACGAAAAAGAAGAAAAATAGGGGGTGCGTAATTATACACGGTGATTTCTTAAGGCTTAATAAAGTGTGGGAACATTTATCAAACGTAAAAGTGCGAATAAACACAACGGACTTAAGAAACCCAGCTGCATAGAGGAAAACACTTGGCGATCTACATTGTACAAATTGTGATCATAGCAGAAAATTAAACCCAGGACATCGGAAATTGTTCACTTTCCGCTGAGGTCGTTTTGTAAATAACCATATTTTGGTTGCCTCGTGGTCTGTTTCGTTTGAATGATGTCTTTTGCGCAGGAATGCAAGTGAAGTAGCTTGATAGTTATTAAAGTACACTTTCACAAAATAAACGAAAAGTATATTTACATTTTTGGCGTTTATGTTGCCATGATATTTTCTGTCGAGCGTGAGAGCAGACTTTCAGTTGGTTTTATTGATATGTCACATTTAGTCTTATTGCTGAATCCCGTTCGTGTTCAGTACCCGTTTCCTAGGTGTTATGGTCCCGTTGCACTCTAGGACAAGCTGACTGAGTTCTACATGGAACCTTATTAGACTTCCGTTCCATTAGATGATCTAATGAAAGAAGTGCAATAGGACTCATTGCTTCAGAAAACATGTGTAGAGCTTGCAATACCATTTCTTAAAGGGTGTTTCGGTTAAAGCTTTGGAAGGCTATTCACAGTGACGAATAATTGTAACACATTTTGGTTTCTTTTTGGAAAATCGGTTTGCCCGAGGTATTTAAGAAAAACATAAAGAGGGTATCATTTGTTTTCTCTTTCTTGAAGGCTTCGCTGAATAATTCTTAGAGATGTTTTTGTTTGTTTGGTTCATTGTACCCGACTGGAACGATTAGTGATTTCATCAATCTTGAATCCCGGGCTTGAATACGTCTGGAATCAATTAAGTGGGGCCAACATTAACAAAAACTATAGCATAAAAAAACGAAAAGATCTGAGAAGTAATTGTATCAGTGTCTTCCGCTTAAAACCTGTTGAAAAGCGACATTGCAGGTACACTCCTGGACAAAACTGCTGCTACACTTTCCTGAGCTATTTTCTCTCGCAAAACACTCATGGAATTTGCCCTGTCACCAATCATTCATTGACAACGGTCCCCCATAATCTAGGGCGTGGCAGAGAGTCGCTTCTCGGAAAACTGATTAGCTTTCCTAAATTACTTTAATTTTCTCAAAAATGAATGTTAATAACTGTTTCTACTTTTAAAAAAAGTTGTAAAGGTAATATTGAACTTTTTCTTAAAAATGAAGAAAAGAGAGAAAAACATGTTTAAACTAAGGGCGCGTTCGATTGACCCTATTCCGGAATAAGAATACTTGGAGTGATGATTAAAACGGTATGCTTGGCGCGTTTCGAAGCAGCAAGGATAATAAAATTTTGTTTAAAATAGCATTTTAGCAGATCTTGAACAGTTTTAATATGAATTCCCGCAAAAACGAAGGATCTCTAACTTCTATTCCATGTATTCCTATTCTGGAATACGGTCAATCGAACGCGCCATAAGAAAATAAGCATTATTGAGGGAAATCGCCTTTGTTTCAAAGTTGCAATGGTAAAGAACGATAGTTTCAATAACTTTACTTGTAATCATTTTCCCCCTTCTTTAATTTAGTTAAATTACATTTATTTCCTTTTAAGGGAAAAAATTTCAAAAAATATACGTGCTTCTGATTCCAAAAATGATATGCTTTTTTAAGAGTACGAAAGTCCTCTCAATCCGGATGTCTCTCCTTGGGGAAAAACACTTGTCAATTAACAGCTCCTGCTCGTGAGATTGTACTTTTTTAGCTCCAATAACATACAAGTTTAAAAAGAATGATGTTTAGATGATTATCTTAAGATTGTGTCCTATCACTATATGACTTTCGCATATCTTGAGAAAGCGGGAGCACTTTGAGGCTTGAATAGAGGTAACTATGAACCTCGAGCATTTGAAAAGAACTAGCTGTAGTTCTATTTAATCCTTTCTGGATGAAAGTCAAAAATATTTTTGAGTGAATTTTTTAAAACTGAGATCCAAGAGTAAAGTTTCAATGTCAAGTTCATAATGATCGCATATTTTAATCTCTTTAGAGTATTAGATAATTTTGGTGAGGGCAAATCTGATGGTGACAGACGCGTGAATACGATTCTACTAGTCTTACAAATATCGTTGAATGCAGGGAATATTTTTCGTGTGAAAAATACAGGTTTTCTTCAACTATGTCATAAAATTTTGTGTTTCGATTCATTTCATTATCGAGAACAAATCTGATATTATGCGCCGGATTTACACCGAGGGCGATTCTGAGAAGTAACGAGTAAGAGATTGCTTTGCTTTGTCCCTTAGCTCTTTCAGACGACGAGTCGACGAAGGGTTAAAAGAACAAATTTTGTGGCGTGTCAACACAGTTACCCCCTCAAAGGCGGGACTTGTGAGGTATTGTCGGAAGAATATTGGATATAATAATAATAATAACAATAATCTGATTTGATTGTTCTCACGGAGAGGCATTTGTAAGGAACCTCCTTGATAAGCACTTGTTTGTCACTATTAAGAGAAGTTTTCAAATGAATGAAAATATTCCAATTTTGACCGTGCGATGAAGAGGTTTTTGCCGTTTATCGAGGGTCGTTTTTCTTCACCCTCCTTGCCTGTCTTTATATGTCTTAAAAGCGCTCTATTTAAACGGCATGTCAATCAAAATAACTAAAAATATTCCTTAGCAAAAGTCCATTAGCCAAGAGTAACAATCAGGTATCAGGTTTGTCCCTATCAGCGTCAGAGAAGTGTATATTTTTAAACGTATCTGTAGCAAGGGCTAGCTGAACAAAGTGGAAACGCCAGATCTTGGGAGGTCTAACCAGCAAATAATTTGTAGATTTAAAACAAAATAGTACTGCAAGGCTGGTTGTACGGCTGTGAGGATACATATTTTGCCAGGAGCCTGATGGGCTCCTGATTTTTTTTATTTTTAAATGATTTTTGATTATGATTTTGGACTTTAAATCATATTACACCCTGAAGAAGTCAGGCCGTGCCTGATGAAATATTGGTAAATCAAAAAATGTAGATATCCTTACAGCCGTACAACCAGCCTTGCAGTTTATTTTGTTTTATTTTTAAACCAAGTGTGGCGGGAAAATAAACAATAGAGCAAATCGGCTAACTCAATGTTATACCCAATTCAAATCTTTCGGGCTTAAGATTATTTGTGTATTGTATTTGCATTATTGTAGCATTCACTGATATGGAAATACCTGGAACAAAACGTTTTATTCCCAAAGGGTTTCTATGGGGAACAACATTGGGGTAGACTTTCACATACCGGACTAAAAAGGCGGATGACAAAAGAATCATTGTTATTTCGATTGGGCCTTGCTAATTAGGTATTGTTATCTTCGCTTTGTTCTTTTGTTTTCTGGACATTAATTATTTCGGAGAGCAGCTCAACACTGAGTTAGCCGGGGGATAGCTATTCTTAGAGTTATTTTCATAAGTTATGTCGTAGAGTTAGGGATTAAGTTTCGAAAATTTTGGAAGCCAACATTCATAAAAGCTGACCTTAGGCCTAAAAGCTTTTTTTTAGGCCTAATTAGGCCTATGGTTAGCTTTTATGCATGTTTAGGATACTTTTTGTATTTCTGAATTAAGGATTCCAAAATCTTGAATTCAGGATTTTGGAAACTTAACTCTAACTCTGATGTCACAACTCTGTGAAAATAACTATATTGCTAATCAACCTCAGTTAGCTGATTTGATCTATTGGTTATTTTCCTGCAAAACTTGGTTTAAAAATAGACTTTTTTCTAACGCTGATGGGGACTGGGCCAATTTGGGTGAAGCTCACTCTTGGATGATGGCCTATTGTCCTTAATACCGTGTCCCTAATTAAGTGGTTCGTAACAGCTTTTTCCTTTTCCTGTTCAGTACATTCAGAACAAATCAATTGAAGCTGGACTTAGCAGATGATTATCATACTTGACCTTGAGATTAAGGTAAAAATAATTTTTCACGCAGTTATTTTTATTGTGTTGTTATGGAAACGGTAAATAGCTGATAATACAAATGGTGAAATCGTTGAGAAAAGAGGAAAAATTCAAGGGGTTCGATTTCAACATTCGAGAAAAAGTCTCTTCCCATCGATTCGCTTTGATTTAGCCCGCTTTCGTATATAAAACCTCGAACTCAGCTTCGAAACTACCGATAGTTTTCAATAATTCAGTTTTCCTCTTTTCAATATTTACATTAGCCATGATGTGGGAAATTAACAGTTTCAAAGCCAACAAAAACTGATTTTAACCACAAGAATTAGGGGCTGCAATTAAAAAGTTTCAAAGAACCGAAACGTTTCAAAACAATTTTTTTTTCTTTTTCCTTTCGACACTCCTTATCTTGGGTGCGCTGTGGCTAACTCACATCTTGCAGGCTTATCAGTACAAGTATAAAAAACATGGACCAGCCCTATATATAGACCCGGTCAATGGACCACCCCTGTGTCCACAATTATGTCGTTCCTAGGGCTTTCGCCGCCAACAGTTAGGCGTGCAAATGCCCTGGAAGATAGATTTGCATTTGTTTAAATTGTAGACGAAACTGCTGCCAATTTAAAACTTTTATTTCCTACGGTCGAGATTCTCTGAATATAGAGAAATGAACAAAAAACTTAAAGGGCTCAGGTCTTTTTCGAAGTCCTATTTCCGTCGTATTAATGGTTGCACATCAATTTTCAAATAAGGAAAGGAAAGCTGCATGCAGTAATTTCCATGAGAGACCGCTTTAACTGGAGTTACCTAGCGGCCTAGCCATTCTGCGTGCGTAATGAGTGGTGGTCCATAGGGGTAGTCCATGGACCGGGTCCACAGGGGTGGACTGTGAACCTGGGGTCCATGTTTTGAAACTGTATGCTCACGGTGAATATTTTCGATATCGCTTTTTCGAGTTAAGTTTTGGATGCAAATGTTGTAAAAAGGTCTTGCTTGTTTTGTTTATCGAATTTTGAGTGAAATGTGTTTGATTCGTGCTGTAAAGTCCAACCTAACGTTCGGGATCTCGACCGGGATCTCGACTAGGTATGTATGACACAAATCAAGTGAGACCTTACGCCACTGTAAATGTGATCGATGGGGGATTCTCGACTGGGAGTTAGAGCTGCATGCTGTAATAAAATCGAAAGAAACTCGAAGTGAATCAGTGTAGAACATGATGTGTAAGTGGTCAAAATCTAACTGATCCAACCAGAAATTATAATTTGAGACTAAAAACCCACAAATGAACTTTCGAACTGATTTAGCTCCTCGGGTCCGTTGTGCCAGCAACTAGTCGTGTGCCTTCCATCGCTTCCATCCTTGGTTGCAGTGCTGCATTGTCGTTAATCATTGCAGATGTTCTTGATGATGTTCAATCAGGTCTCCATGTTTCCGCTCTCACCTGCACATTGCGACCTATTCATCCACTTCTCCAACCAAACACTCTTATCAGTTTGCTTTGTACTCAGTGAACCTCGACTTCAATGTTGCTGGACTTCTCTTTGATCTTGCTCTTCACTTCAGTCAGATCACAGTCTCTTCATTCTTGAGGGATATTTGTTGTTAATATAAGACATGGTATGTACATCACTTGGCATTGAATATTGAATATTGTTACCGGAAATACGGTTACCATTGGTTTTCTTTCATTAAAAGCCAAAACAAGATAAGATACAAATACTGCAGGGGAAAACATTTCATTCATTTTATGTTAGAGCGCAAATATACCAGCTCATCAAGCTCCTGCTAAAACCTCTTGCTGCTTCAGTGGAAAGGGAGATTTACCTCATGTTGACAGTTCTGTTTGCCTCAAGTGTGTGTTACTGAGAGACTTCCTCAAATCAGTTAATTAATGCCTTATCAGTTGTGAGTGTTCAGACATTGATTAAACTCATATTCCTTGTCTTACTTGTTCTCTAATCTAATATTGGTGGCAGTGTAAACTGCCTCTTTATGTCTGTGACTGACTACATTTTTGGTATCTTTTTCACCAAGATTGCACTTGAAAGAGCAGTCAGCAAATTAAGTTCGACATTAACGAAATGAATATGAAGAAATTAGAGGTGTGTGCTTTTTGTTTTATCACATACGGGGCAAAATTACGGGATGCTGGTTTGAAGCGCTATTTCTGTTGACAGCAACGATTTATCGAATTAAACTTTATTGGTTCCACCAAATCAACTTAAATTACAAGAAATCTGAGGCACCTGGGGAAAAGCCTCTTAATAGAGTAAGCCCGAAAAACGAGAATTAACTAATGTTGCATGCTGACGAGTCCTACAGACGAACCCAGAGCATGTGGAAGGAACGACGAACACTCATCCTATTGTGGAAATCTGCTAACCATCGAAAAGTTCGTGTTTCATGAATAGACAGCGGAAGCACTACTGCATGATGTCTCTTGAGTAACTTTCGATGGAAATGCAGTTAATTGATCTAATTTTTTTCACTATTTTAAGAAAAATCCTGCAAAGAAAAGTTATTTGCATGTGGTGAATGATCAGGAAGTGACTTTACTGAAATTTAAACTTGAGGAGTCTTCTTTCGGAAGTTCTAATTAAATTCACTTGACTTCTACTTGATTTCACGTGACGTATTGGGGCTACGTCTAGCATCTCACCAATCATTCTTGAAATCAAACACGAGTTGAAAGTTAACAAGGAAAGGCTAAAAGTATTCAAAGCACAAAGTATGAAGCATAAGGGTTCATGAAAGTAACTATTTAGATAACGACAGTGAGAACAGTATTATATAGAAACCTTGACTTAATGCAGGCACCCAACTGGCCATATCAGGAACTCATCAAGGGGACCCTCTATCCCGAGTAAATTTTTTTTAGGAACAGGTTTTTCCCTCGAAAACTATCATATTTTCCTTCACGCTGAGACAGCTCCTTTTTGATTAGCTTCTCGCAGAACCTCCCAAGGGAGGCCGCGTTCTGCAAATAAATCTACTTGGGAAACGGTTGACTCCTAGGCAAAGTATGGGATATAGCAGTTCCCCCTGATAGGATCCCTTTGGTCATATCCCAGGCCTGGTGGAGTTCTATTCGGGAGCACTGTCTAAACTGAGACAAATCAGTTGGTGGCCAAAGTGAGATTTGAATACGGAGCATCCTTATGCAAAATTACCACCGGTACACTTCACCTCCTTTATCCCAGAGAGTAACATTTAGTTTTCTCAGGTTCATGTTAGCTCTTACTACATGGACTTCACGAGCAAATGATTATCATCATGATGAGATCCCGTTTGAAATCTGAGGAATCTGTCATGATTTAGCATCTCCTGTGAGGGATTATATTTGCAGACAGAAGGGACTTTCTGTTAAAAATCAACTAGTGTATTGCTTCGCTTTACATCGCTAAAATTAACAGTGGTTATGATTATCATGGTAGTGACGAGATTTCTAATATCGATCGATCGTTTTCTTTAATGTTGTGACAAGTCGTAGCTATTATCCATTGCATTTTGGCCTTTCGACATTTGGCGTACATAAGGTATTGCTCCAAAAAATGGATTTTCTGCAAATTAGAGCCAGGTAAGGAAGAGCTGAATGAATGGCGTGGCGGGAAAACGTGGTTTCATTTTCTTCTCATTAGAGATGGAAGAAAGTAAGTGTTTAAATGCTAACCATCACGGTTAAACAATAAGTTCAGTTTTTGGTACTGTTTTTCAAACTTATCTGGAACATTAGCAATTCTTTCGGTCATTTTGTCACTATCATGATCATCATCAGCTGGCACATCAGCCAGCTCGAGACGACAGCATATTCTTTAGAAGCAGACATCATTCTTAGTTGAAGTATATCCATAACGTGTTTCAGAAAAGCCAAACCTTTCCCCCTTCAAAAAAACGAAGGTCTACAGATCAATATACTTTAAGGTACGTTCACTACAAGGAAAATAACAAGGAAAAAGGAGAAATAAATGAATGAGATTTTTTAACATGCTTTAGTAAGTTTCACAAGGCTGGTGAAGCCCAGGAAACTAAGGTATTTTAAGCGATCAAATCGGAAGTTAAGTACTACGACCAACTTGAGTATCTAGCAGAAGAACACAGCGTTGTAAAATTTCAAGACTGGGCAATAGCTTTTCAGTAGCGCTTCTTCATAAGAGTAACAAAGCTTTATGCAGCGTACAAACCTAATTGATAGCCATATTTTTAATTGCCATGGCCTACTTCTTCACTGGCATTCATGCATTCATTGATAGCTAATGCCTTCAGACGTTGTGCGACACGGCACTCAAAAGAAATATGCATGCTGCCTTTTTTACAGTTGAAGGCTCTCGTTGTTAAACGTGGAAGTAAGTCTTTATCCCTTCCTACATGTGGAGAGTGTAATTTATTGACCCAAGGGTTTCTTGCGCCTGATTATGACGACGACATAGGCTTTGTGATGTTCAATATTATTCTCGTTTGTATTTCAAAAGGGAAAAGAACTTTAGTTATTTGGGCATGCTATCAAGCCCTGAGCTTAAAAGCATCATGTTTTATATCCACTTTGACATTATTTTGAATAAGGTATCTCTTATTATAACCAACTTTGAATTAAAGTTGCTCAAGTGAGTGATGCGAAAACTCAAACGATCACTCGGCTCTTCCTTCGCTTAAAATAAAGAGTCACCAAGCGCCTACTATAAACTCCTTGATACTCCAATATTCATCAACATCGATCGTAAAATTGAATACATGTTTATTTGCGCACAAAATCATTTCATTCAACAAGTCTTCTGGTATTGCTGTTCATAGTTATAATCATTTCCGTCATCGATCAAAAGCAAGGGCCAACACTGTTGTGTTTATTGCATTGTGTTCACTTTTGCATGTACGGCTTCAAAATTGTGGGTAACTTCCTACAAATTTATTAAGGACTTCAAGAAGCAATCATGATATAATAACGCTCACCCTCTTCAGATTAGTCATCGTCTTTACCTTTGTTGATTGCAGTAACTTGGAACAATCTATCTGGGTAGGGTTCACTGTGTTATAGCTCTACTACAATATAATGTACCCCCGTTTGGTTTCTGTAACCCCATGGTCATTCTGCCTATTAGTTTAATGTAAATGATTATATTTGTACATAGTTCTTTTTTTCTCTTAACTTAATTGTACATAAGCAGCAGCCGCTCCGAAAGCTACGCTATTTTGGCTTCTGTGCACTGATCTTCTAGTTATTTAATGAAGTAAGTTCTCTTAATATGTGCAGAGTTTTTCCCCATCTTTTCTCCCGAAACCGAAACAGTGTGAATAAATGATTTAATTTGGTGTAGAAAACGCTTCAGTGTCGTGTCAAATTCAGCTAGAAGTTTCAAAGAACTAATGCTACTTCGTTCATTTTGTCACCTAAAAGAAACGCAAGCCCACGTCAAGTATGAAATGGAAACTACATCAAGCAGTTTTTCGATTTTGCTTTGTAAATGAGGGTAAGCCGTTAAAAAAGAAACACACTGCGTTTATCAGTACAAGCAGCTCAAGGTATGCATGAGTCTTTTTTGAGGATATTCCAAGTTTTTAAATCATTGTGCCTTTGGATGTGAAATTTTTTCACTTACCTCATGGCGACCAAAGGTGGAGTCGAGCTTTCATTAATGATATTTGAAACGAGAGGGAGAATGGCCCTAATAATGGATTGACACTATAAATAATACCAGCCACGGATTTGCTTCAATTGTTGCCTGAGCTGATCAAGAGGCTTGTAATTAAACTAGGCTGTAAACACATTAAATCGCATTATTTAGAAAATTAGTTCTTTGATCATTTCGGCACCTTGCGACAATCGCGTGCCATGTAGAAGTTTTTATTTTATGCTCTAAAATATTTGGAATATCGGGTTAATCGGTAGAGCTTCTTTCCGGGGACTTATTGCTGCGGTAAGGAATCCGCATTTCCTCTGTTTGGGAGGACGTACTTAAAATTGTCTGACATTTCTCACTTTCTTCGATAATGAAAATGGATTTTTATTTTTACTTTTACAATACAGACGAGGTGATCGGTTTTTGTTGTAGCATTTATCAAGACCATCGTCACGCGTTAAGGTGGAAATGTTGACAGAAAAGTTGTTTTACGCGAGCTTGTGCGATCGCGTGCTGTTCATACCAGATTACCAGGTGATTCTAGAGTGGTCAGATCCGGGCCTCACCAAATGTTTACTCAGTCTTTTGCTTTGCCTCTTTAAGAGCCATTTTGGACTCTAAAACAAACCAACAGAGTATTGTTAAACGATAAATATTTACTCGAATTTTTTATCAAATAGGACGTCTTTGAACTCAGTTAACTTTTTATTGTAAATTATATTTTCAGTCAACTAGAATAACATCTTCAACAGTAAGTTAGTTGTTAACTTCCTAAACTTAGTTCCTTGTATGGAAAAATTGTTAAATTGAAGCCAAGTAAATAAACCTTCTCTGAGATTTATGAATACGTTTTTTCTTAATCCCGTCGGGCTAAAATCTGTTGTCCTCAAAGTGCATTCGCAAGAGCAGGTGTTAGCACGTACGGTATACGCTTTAGTAAAGTCAGGCGAAATACAAAAAAAAGACACAAAACACTTATGTTCTGGAAGGTAACCTCAAAGCTTAAGTTTGCTCATTCTCCTTGTACTTTCAAACCTGGATAAGTTAGATGAGAACATGCAAGAGTGAGCGATGCCGTTTAAGGCAATTGAAGCTCCAGCGGTCAAAGAGAACTTTGTCTCGGTTTTCACGTGGCGTCATTGCCGCCATGTTGGAGCCCCTAAACAAAGAAACGGCGGCCATGTTGGAGCCCCGACCAAATCCTCCGGGAATTTAACTCTATTATTATGCAAACGTTTTCATTTGTTTTCGTTGAAAAACATGGCTGTTGATCACGTGTCTGAGTGAAAACCAACAGATTAGTTCCATCTTGAAACAGGGCCACAACGCGCTGTTAGCTACTTTCATGCAAGTTGTTTTCGCCGACAAATTTTCCATGAACTATTGTTTTCAAATGCGCTTGGGAATTGCTCACAATAGTTTATGCAAACTTTGTGGGGAAAACAAAATGGATTGCAGGTTATATGCCGTCAGCTTGCCCGGATAAGATCATATTCATTTCTGAACTTCACGTACTCGCACGAGCACGCATACTCATTACGCATTCAATTCTACCCAGTAACATTTTTTGAAGTCTTAAGTATTCAGTGCAGTTTGTACGCTGCATCTAATCTTTGAACTCTTAATATAAGTACCATCCATCCAAGAAAGAAAACAAAGCCATATTCGATCGAGTCCGAAAGAGTCAGCTACAGCTGATTAAACTTGGTACACTCAAGACCGGAAAGATGTTGAAGAGGTTAAAGAACCATATCTGAAGGAACCTACGAAAGGCACTCAATATTAGGCTGCAAATTGCTAGCTTTAAACCAGGCATTTCATTTAGCAAAATGGAGGAACTTGTTCCTCGTCTATCGATATAGCAAAATGCCGCTAACAGGAGCTGATGCATGGCCAAAGTACTACAAATATCGTTCTACTACCGTGGCGAACTCCATGCTTAATTCAGTCGTGCCATCTTGAAATAATGTTACAAAATAATCCAAAATACATTTTTTAAAAAAATATGAATTAAGTTCGGCACAACGATAGTAAGCCGTTTGAAACAAAGTCGAGATACTGACGCGAGGCAGGAAAGAGTCTTAATTCAACATGGCGAATTGAATTGTTCAAACTCACTTCTTGTATTTAGTTCGGCACGACATAAGTGCGATACTACTTGAGACAGGTCTGGCATGTCTGTTCTAGTTAGACAGTTGCCGCCTAAAAATATTCGAAGAATGTTTATCGAAGAGAACGGGCAAAAACAGGATAACAGCTTGCTAAGTGAAAATCGGCAAAAGTGCATTAAGACTCAGTGGATTATCAATATGTAAATAACCATTCACACACATACCGCTAAAAATAGAGCATAACACTTGAATATGAAATCTTGAACTATTCTATTCAGCTCTTTTAAATATAGGTTTCTTTCATTTAATTCTTCACTGTCCCCATCTGTAAAGAAACCTCTGGGAGAATCGCTTGCACTGCTCTCTTCGGGAATTGCGTTACCGCCTTGATCTATATACCAGCAATCAATGATTTTCTGAGAGTATGCTTTATAACAAGCCGCATTCCAGAGGTGTGTAATCTTCTTATACCACTTTGCAATCCATTTATTTTGCTTACTGCAACCAAAGTCCTTATTTTAAAGTTTACAAGCAGTAAATATTGCTAAATGGCTTGACCTGGGTTGCTCGAAGCATGGCGGTTAGTGCTAACCGGTGTTAAATCATGAAAACCAAAAGGTTTTTATACCTCTTAACCAACTGTTAGCGCTAACCAGGCTTCCCGGCCCCTGATTGTCATGTATTAACCTTTAGGCTCTTACCAAAAATATGAGACGAAAAACTGAAACTCGGACCGGCGGATTAAAAGTTTGGGCGTCCCAGCTTTCTCTTTTATTCTATGTGGGAAATTGTCTCTGGGAGATTCATAAACAATTAATGATCAACAATGATATGTTTGTTTAGATTGAAGATCAACGTTGTTGTGAACTAAAGCAAAGCCAAAATTTTTGGCGTTCTGAGATATGTATCCTCCACCATTTGCTTCAAGACTCAGATTCGGTCTAAAACACATAGTTCGATTGAATCTTGATTATTCATTATTTGCACGGTATTTTTTTAGGAGCCCGTAGCTCGAAAAAGCCCCTGCTTTTCTCTGTAGGCTTGTTTGCCATATGAATCTGTATTTCCGTTTGGTTTTTTATTCTTCTTTAATTTTGTAATCCTAATTCTTTTATCGTACGCTGTTGATGAGGTGAAGCAAAAATGGCAAAACGTAATCTGAACTAACCAACCACTATTCAAGATTCTTATGTGATGTATTAAGTACATTTGAAATTCTAAAATGTTGAAAAACATTTATTCGATAAATTTTCAGTTTAAAACCAATCCAGCTAGGGGTCAGCCTACCTATCAAAGTTAACAAATTTCAAATCAAATAAAGTAAACAAACAATTAAAATTATTCCTAGGAAAACTAAATTGAACTAGCGACTTCATATGACATTTCATTCACTTAAAGGAGCTAATGGCTTTGCAATTAGTTTCGCTCATTTATTGGTTTAGCCACTACATTGTTTGTTTTCACAAGCTTTAATGCTATGATTATTGAGGTAATTGACCACGCCTGGTGCGTTAATCTAACTTACATCCTTGGAAGGATGTGATAGGTGTGATCGAGCTCAGAATACGCTACCGTCGTGAAAAGGAAAAAAAAAGGAACATTACGAGCTCAGAATAACTCCAACATAGCCAGAGTTACAAAGATTCGCTCTCCCAAACGATTACAATGAGAGCAGTAGAAGCGCTGAATTGAATAACTACCTCACGACTAACGAGATTTAACCACCTATTAATGATAATCAGGATTTTTAATATCAGTCTCGTGATCAACTTTGCACTATCGTGAAACACTACGGTTTACATCAAAAAGCGATGACGGACGGTTTTTTATGCTCTAAAAAGTCATGATCGCCTTCGCGGAAGAAATAAACGCAAAAATTAAGGTTCTTACGAATCCCAAATTTAAAAGTCCTGTCGCTCTAAAGGAAGAAATAAATCCAACATGGCGGCTGAATTCTTTCACCACAAGCAATGAAGACAGCCATGAAAATAGGGAAAATTCAGTATGAGTATACTTTGAGTTCCTTGCCTAGCTGGGTTTGAAGATGATAGATGGATATGGAATCTTCGATTATAGAGTCTTGACTTACTCTCAGTTTCGTGAATTTGAACAGATCATCCGTAGCAATACGTCGTTTTGATCTTCACCATACAGAGCGTTTCTGTCCTGTTCATCGAAGGCTGACTCTCAAATTAACAAGACAGAAATATCCATATTCAATATTCCTTTGTCATGTTAAGGAAAAGAAGCAAGAGCCGGCTGGAAAACAAAAGTCCTCTTTAAATGAAAATCACGATTCTTTGCGGATATATATTGTATATCAGTACGCTACATGAACTTTCTACGTTGTTCAAAATTTACTGTATGGTATACCTCAATTTACACGTTTGTGAAAGGGGTTGTTACAGTTGAAGAGTGCTTAATTAGTATTTTTAGGAGTTTGATTGATGCAAAGAGAAGGTTCAAAAGGCGGCCAATTGAACGGATATTAAGCTTTAATTGTGTTAACTTAAACATTTTGGTTCAGTTTATGTAATACTGAGTTTGCGAGATTGTGTTCCAAATGAATAAAAATCAAATCTGGTCTAAAGTGGACTGTTTTATAACATGGAAACTCATGAATAGTACTTATAAAGGTGATATTATTCACTGACAGAGAAAAAGGCTATTAGTTACGTATACTATCCTGGCCAAAGAAGAAAAACAGATTTCGTGCTGACATAATGGTTTTGTCTAACAGAGACCAACGAACAGCGCCAAGAGTGTCTATTCTTGTTCATTAACGTTTGATTTATCGCCAACTGGCTTATGCTTTTTCGTGTTTTATCTCAACAAGAAAACCCAGAAACTTCGAGTTCCAGAGAAATTTGAGAAATCAATTTAACTTCAGGTAAACACCTCTAGATGCAAAAATTGCACTCGCTTCTTTGGCCACAAACGAATTCATTCATTGTCACTATTGACGGGACTACCGTAACTAGTTTGCCCTTCTGATCATTTTTTCAAAGAATGGAACGGTCTGATCCTTGTTTTCGTGTGTTGATAAACCTCATTATTCCGGCGGCAGTAGGGCCAGAATAAATGGGATATCCTCCAAATTTCCCTGCCCCATGTTGATTTGAGAATACGATCATCAATCCTAATTTTGCGTTTCGGAAACTTTAAAAACGTCTTAGCGCAGTAATTTAGGAAGTATTTTTTGTGTTTTCTCATTTATAGATACACTCAATTGATCGAATACACCCACTTACTCTCGAGTTCCGGATAGTTTGTTGGTTTGCCGATACAAATTAAAATAGACGTCATGTTTTCGTGCCCAACGAAAAGAAACTACCAAGTAACATCTATTTCATTTGCAATGGTTGCAGCTTCTTCAATCTCAGGCGAGCAATACCAGCTTGCACTCTTGGGATGTTCCCGGCTTATCAAAACTGTACTCCTTGCACCCGGCGGCCTATCTCTCTTGGTATATATACCTCGCTGTACTTATAAAGCAAGGTCACTTTGTAACGGGGAAATACGCCATCTTAACAACAAGGGCCTTGAGTTTGAGAGCATTCACATTGTTTCCAAAAGGTTTCAAAACTTTATGGGCAATGTTTGCTTTGAATATGGTATAATTTTAAAAGCAACACAGCTGATCTGATACCCGCAGAGACGAGAATATGACCGATCCGTTGTGCGGGTTACTAGCAGTTGTAAACCATAGAAATTTGATTAACTCCCGTGACTGAAAAGAAAAAAATACCACTCGTGTTTAATTCCGTCGTACTGGGTTTTCAAAAATCTAAGCATTGGCATTATTTATTTAATTAACTCCTATGGGCGCGGGTGATTCAAGTCCGCTGAAAAACCTGCGAAATGATGTTCAGCAATTCCGTGTTTCCATGTTTTGAGGGCCTAAGGAATTTACATGTTTAGGAAAAGAACAGAATGAATTGATATACACTGCACATACGTATCGCTATAAGGCCATGACTCCCTTGGAATCACCGTAGTTCGAACCGAAAAAATTCAGCCCTCCTTATCAGTCATTACTGCGAAGAGGTTCCATCTTTGAACGAGTTAATTTTATAGCCGTTGTTACTCGCTGAAATAAACATGTTTATCTACAATGAAATGACAAGAAAAGGCGGAGAACAGATTTAACCAAGAAACGCTTTACGTTTGGAAAACTTCCAGTGGGAGCATGATAATAAACACTGTGACGAAGTAGCTATGGTGCTAATGATAACTTTAGAAGGTTAGCTTTCAGTGGATTTCTAGTGTTCACCGATGTGAAGTAACTTATTTGCTAACTAATTTTACAAGCCCTTGATGCTGTTTATGTTACAACGTGGGGAACGGGGTAGTTGGGCTTCTCTAATAGTGGAATTATTAAGCATCAAACTCCAAAAAAACAAAACAAAAACGGGTTCTAATTTAGTTGCCTCTTACTCTTCTAACTTTGAATGGCTAATTAATTGTATCCTGATAAATCTTGTCCTTTTCGGGAGACTGAGAACTCGATTTTTGAGTTCCAGCTGTTGGGGCATAGCTGGACGGTCCCATCCCGGAAAGGACCAAGAAACTTTCCAGAAAAGCCCACACCGAAACTAACTTTGGAAATAAGAAGCAGTCGTGTGTCAGTAGCGATGGAGTCATTAAGTAACAAAATTCATACCTGTTTTCTTATAATACGAAACTCTCCGCTTCACAGAAAAGAAGACTGAGCCGTTAGAGGACCTGTGTTATGACCTGAAATATGCTTGTTGATCGAGCCGTTCAAATACCCAACTGGATCAGATTGTTTTTTATGGCAATGAGCCAGGAGACAGAGGTACCTTAATAACTTGTCCATCAGTCTGCTTAGTAAATCGTTAAGTTAAGTTATTTTTCCACTCCCTTGCACCGCACGGATATGCATGCACTGATATATACGAAATACGACTTCGTGAAACCATTTATACGAGGGATAAGGGTTATATAACATACCACTCATGTATGAGTTATATAATCTACTGTAATTTACGAATTAAATAAATATCAGTACGTAATAAGATTGTGGTAGTAGTGCATTACAATATAATAGAACGTTATGCTTGGATAAATTGTCGCTGTAATAACAACAGATTTGAACGCGCCACTCTCCGGCCGGGCGTCACGCTAGGCACTGAACACTGAACTAACAAAGGAGGGTGCAAAAGCTGTCCACAAAACGCAGGGTTTAATATTGTTAAAATACATTTACCAATTCATCCTACACATCATACCTTAGCTTATCATTACCAGATTCAGTAAACTCCCACAAATAAGTCGAGTTCACTGGTAACGTTTCTGGTCTTTTCAGTTATGAAACGGCATAGGGAAATTGTTGCTGGTCCATTACAAGCGACCCTATTTACGCACTGTTTAATAACCGAGCAGGAGTGTTCTATCGGCTTTAACTCCACGAGACGAAACTGAGTGGTTTTAGACGCGATAAAACATGACATTATTGAAAGAACAATGGCGCAAAATGTGAGGGGAAACATTAGCACACAATAAAAAGCCAGGTCTCTATAAACAATTCTGATGAGTGTTTTTATCACTTATATTTTAGCTCATGCACGTGACGTTTTATCGACGTTTTGATAGGCTGTTAGGCTCATGAATTATTAATGATTTTCAGATTCAGGAAGACTTTTTTTGTATTTACCGAATACATCAATAGCGGCCAAAAATGTATTCTTTTGTTTGTGCTAATGAGACTCACTAGCCTCGCTCTCAAGCAACAATTCTTTGCATTTTGTCCATGCAAACGAGGCTAGTGAGTCAAATTAGCGCAGCGCATAAACAAATGAATGTTTTTCGCCGCCATTTATGTATTCGGTCTAAATGGTTTTACCTTTTTTTTGCATTTCCTCTCGAGCATAGCCTTGGGAGTATTTATCCTTCCGCTACCCCCGATCAATCGGATTGTGTTTCTAATTTAGTCACGTTGAAACTGTTGAGTTGAGTCATTTACAACGGAAAAATAAAAAGTAGTAGTCTACTCAGTTAAGCTATTTTTTGAAATCCCAAGTACAAGGGAACTTGCATCAACATGAATCAATTTCTGTCGACGTTTCACAAAAAGTACGTTGTCGTGAAGGTAGAATTTAAGTTTAAAAGTTCTTCGATAAGATTATGTTTTTTTTTTAATGCAACCCAGACTTTCCTGTTTTGGAAATGTGGGGTAACAAGATTTAGAACGGTAAATTAATATATAAGTCTGTCGTGAATTGTCATTGACTTACACTGGACTAGGACAATTTGGGTAAAATCAGGCACATGAACGTCCCTGAGCTGTGTTATGAAATGCCGAGTCCTGTTTCATTAAAATTATAAACTTCGCTTGTGGATTTTTCTTTCGTGATCTGGAACGTATCTGCAGTGAATGCTCCCTCTTAAGTTCAGTTTCACTGGAACGTTTCGTTCGAACCTTCCGGAAGGAAACGACTTAAAATTTTATGACAATCACAAGACATGTGAAACGAGATTAACTTGTAATCTACGGGAACTGAAAAATAGTTAGAATTCCCTTGCGAGCTGCATGAACGACTTATATCAGTCACGTGTCGGGACTAACAGATGGCAAGGTCGCCGTTTTTAGCCCGGTCTTTATTTAAAGGCGTATTGCGTTTTTCAACTCGTTAAAGTGCACCTAAACCCAAATATTTTTAGTCTCTAATATTGATCTCTCCACGGGTAGTAAACATGTTTGACGATTCTTACCTCAAAATACGCTTTTTATCTGCCGGGAAAGATGCGCAAAGTTATCAAAACTAGCAGTAATTTGGACCCACGACTTTGATGTGAGAGGCATGGGTCTATTCTCGATTTTACGTCACAAACTGCTTTGCAATGCAAAATTTCTTTTAAAACAGGAATGCAAAGCAGTAGAGAATAGACCCATGCCTCTCACATCACGGTCGTGGGTCCAAATTATTGCTAGTTCTGCCAAGTTTACGTGACTTGCACGGCACAGAAAAAGAGGGAAATTGTGGTTAACGATGCAGTGCTAACATATGTTTGCTTTGGATGGGGAGATTTATATAAGGAACAAAAAATATTTGGGTTTAGGTGCACTTTAATTTTACCAATTCTTCGTAAGCACACCTCGCGCCTTAGAGGACAGGGTGCAGTATGATAGCCTACAAATCGAAGAGGGTTCCTCCCCCACCCCCGGTTCTCCACACAAACACATGCACAAACGGGCAACCTTATCAGTAAGGATTTCCGTTTTTATACAAGGAAATATCTAAATAATCATCAGTTTACATTCATTCAATATTTTGCGATCATATTTACAATTCCTTTGACTTGAACTAATCGCCTTGCAGCGCAATCGTAAGGTCACAAGTTCGAATCCCGTTGAACCCTTGTTTTTTTGTTTTTTTTTTCAGGCTTACTTGCAACTTGCATAAGTTGCTTATCTAACTGCAATGATCTTTCTCACTTACACTTCACAACTAAAGATGTTGAAATAGTGAAATGCGGCTTTTGAGAAACACAGGTTTTAATGACTGAAATGAATGTATATTTCGTTCATAACCCGCACTTCAAATATACATTCATTCAGATTTTTGAGTCACGAGTCCAACAAATTGACCTGCTCCTTAATGAGTGGCTTCATAGCACAGAGGTTATAGGTTCGACTCCCTTTGGAGCCACCTGTATTTTTCAGGTGCTTATCAGTAAAGAGACAATTGCTTCAATTGCCCACATACCGTGTAGCACTTTTCTTTTGCGGGGTTGAATTTTTGTGTATTTTGCGGATAGCACTTTACCCGCAAAAACGAGCTCCAGCAAAATTAAAAACCGCAAAAATTAACTCCCGTTAATATATTATAAAATGGCTTTCAGTGCACTTGTGTTACTATATCATACATACATTGGGGTAAAAAGATCGGTTGTTTTGATATTTGCATTGATAAAAAGCAATCGGAGCTTGCTGCAAACAAAACGTCTCTGAGGCAGAAGAAACGTACTCAAGGCACTCAATCAAAAGGTCATGTTAACCTTGCTCGAACGGGTCATACGAAGGGACACCATTTTCTAAGGTCTCCAAGGATACCACATTTCTTACACCCGTTCTCGGCGATGATTGAGGGGTTTTTTTAACCAAAAAAAGTAATGAACGTTAAAGAGAAAAGAAAACCGCAAAAATTAGTTCCCAGCAGAAATTTCAGTCAATCCGAGCCGCAAAAATTTGTTTCCGCAAACCTGAACAAATCGCCAATCCGCAAAATAAAAGTCCCGCAGAAATTTCATGTTAAATGGTAAGTGCGAGGCTCACTTCTATCTTCTTTTCACACGTTTTAATGTTTCATTTTACAATTTACAAAAAGAACTACCATTATTTCAATTAATTAACATGACGAATATCCTCTCTGCCCGCAAATAGCTGAGCTAAGCCGGGCTGGCGGGGGAAAACATTCAATGCACTTCTACAGGACTGAAATACTATTCGTAAGTAGCTTTTCATTGTGGGAATATAGATAAAATAATATATTACAAAATTTCATGGAATATTTCGATTCAAATTGAGATTTTTAAATAGGCCACTTCGGAAAATACCATAATACTCTTTGTTTGTCCCCCAAATTTTGCACAAGCATTGTCTTTCCAGTTTCTCTTGGGACTTACAATGGTCCCAAGAGAAAACAAAAACAATGCTTATGCAAAATTAGGGGGGACAAACAAGGAGTATTATGGTATTTTCCAAAGTGGCCTATTAGAGTTCTTCTACAGGTAGTTTTCATGTTACGTCATCGCCGCCATGTTGGTGGACGAAAACCAAAGATCTCTCATTAGTTCCTTTTGTTCGTCCACAAGCAATTGTACATTGCAGCAGTGTTATCCGTGTCTATAGGGATTGGTTGCAAACCACCTATAGATGGTTCCCAGGGTCATCTCTCTTCCTCCCTTGAGAAAGTACCCTGGTTATGGCTGGTCACGTGGCTGCTAGATTTTTGCAGATTCCAAAAAAGTAAATGAAGGGAGGGGAACAAATTAAAGGTTAAATTTTTGTCTCCACTGAACTCATCTACTGAGCTCAGTAGAGAGTGGAAATTAATCATCACGTGACGCGGGAATGGCTATTATAATCTCAAACAAAAGAGTTATCTTCCGTTTCCTTGTGGAAGCAATGCCTCTGCATCTTTCCTTAAATTCAACGCTTTCAGACAAATCACTTGATTAACTTCTAAAATCATGTTTGAATCATCCGAAAGCACCACAACTTAAAGTCTACGTGGGCCTCACGTGAAAAAGAAAAACAACCTGTTTCGCCCTCCCCTTGATAGAACTGACGAATACTGTTGACAAAATCAAGTCGAGGACCCACCCTCATTTGCACCATCCGCAACCAGGGAGGAAGAGAGAAGACCCTGAGAACGAGGTTCCTAATTCAGTAGGTATGTCAACCCTCTTTCCTGAGTTAGGGAGGCCTTAAATGGTTTGGTTTGGGGAATACTGTTCGATATCTTACAACCTCAACTTCACCTCGAGAAAGATTTAGGACTCTCG
>OX421447.1:62531998-62544498 GCA_949126865.1 Montipora capitata | reverse complement strand
CACTCTTATTTTCATGACAGAATATATATATATATACTCACCACCACAGACGTGATCTTTAGATATTTCATATTGTCTATCTTTTGGAAGGTTTCCGAGCATAAAGCCTACAAAGTAAAAAGATGACAAGGTTATTGCTCCAACAGCAAATTAACACTGAAAATCTAACATTCAATACACAGTAAAACATGCAGGGGAGAAACTGAGCGCTCACGTACCGGTATAGCCATGTCTAACCACGATTTACCAACTTCAATTCGAAGGGTTTTCTTTTTTTTCGCGTTTTCAAAAACCCAGACGTTTGCTAAAGCTATTATACCATGTTTAAGATCAAAGGTGAGATCAAGGCAAGTCTTTTTGATGCCACATAATGCCTTCTTCAAATCTTCCCTTGTATTCACTCACCAGTGAATAATGCTGCGTTTGCTTTTATATCATCTCGAGAACTCTTGAAGAAGGACACACATCCCATGACGTAAAAACTAATTTGGTCAGCTAAATCAACAATCTGAAAAAAATATCGTCAATAAACGATTAGTCAAGATTTTTGTTAAAAAAGTGATTCAATGTAATTAACCTGAACAAAATTCTTAATGTTTGTCCATGAAACTTCAGCAACAGCGACTCCTTCCACGTCGTTTTAAAGTAAAACTTCGCGTCCACTTAATTATTTCAAAGTCATTCGGTATTTAAGATATTTTACAACCTTTCAAGACATAGAAAATGTGATATGTCATTTGAAAAAAGACTCACAATCAGCCTTGAGAGATCATTCATGAACTCGCCGTAATGAAGGTGGCCTTCTTCCAATAAGTGTTTCTGAAACATCTGATTGATGGAGTCTGAGCCAATAAGAGGGGCTGTTGATCGTAAGCAGGATTTGCAAGCCTGAAATTTTTAAGCACCAAAAGATAACAGTCAAAATCAGAAACAGATTTATACATTGAAACTCATGATGTTCATTTCATCAAAATTTTTTTCGCATTTAAGGGAAAGTTCATTAACCCTTTTTAAACAGGCTAGATGGGCTATTGAGAGAGCTGTATTCCGAGTGAATTTTAAAGGGGCTATGTCACGCATGATGCAATTTCATAATACCCAAAATGCCCACGTTTATGCCTTTGAATTATTTTCTTCCATACTTCTCCCAATTTTTTTCTCTTTATCACCCTGCAGTGCGGATGAGCATGTATTGCAATAGGCCATTTCCGAGTTCATGTCCTCTTCAAAGCGAGTTTAAGTGCGAAGTTTTTGTGATGGTAATTAGTTTTACTTTACATATGAATGAAAACTCATTTTCATAAGAAAAACTTCGCACTTAGACTAGCTTTGAAGAGGAGACAGACATGAACTCGGAAATGGCCTATTCCGCACCACACCTCTATCGCACTGCTTCAAGTCGCAACAAGCCTTTCTAATGGCCAGGTCCTAACTACTCTAAGCAATTGCAAGTGACCTTTGCGTCTTTTGCAGTGAACTAACTGGAAAAAGTGTGCGATTTATACCTTGGTGACGTCAATCTCTTCGTTTAAGTGCAACAGGACACTAACAAGGTTTGTGTGAACTTGCTCTAAGAACGGTGCTTTGGACGGTCCGTCACCAAACCGAGACAACTTGCCAAATAAGGTGAAGGCCGCTGCCCGTACGGCACTCTTCTCCTGGAAGATAAAATAAAGGTAGGCTAGTTACAAAGGCTACTCATGATTGCGTTGCCAGGGTTTGCCAGCCTTGGCAACCGTCTCGGAACTGGCTGCCAACAATGGAAGCGCTTAAAAGTCCCATAGAGAAACCCTTCACTTAGCGTTTTGACTGGTATAAGTTTTATGGATTTGCTGTCATTTTCTCACATCACTGAATAGAACGAGAACTACACCATCAGTAAATGACAGGGACACAATCGGCAAACTAAAATATGAAAAGGTGACAATCTTTACATGATAGTTAAAATCTGTCAGCACTCACCTTCTCAAAGCAAGGTCTAATTCTTAAGCAAATATTAATAAGTATTTGTCGCACGTTGTTCTCGTCAAGTTTCGCGAGGATTTTTGCAAGTCCGGACATGGATTCAAGTGTAATTTCATCTTCCTGATCATCTTTGTCGTCCATGCCCGCCATCATCGCCGATAAAATCGTGGTCGAATATTTTTCCAACTGAAAATGAAAACAAGAATCTTCTATTTTAATGTGTCCTTGAAAATTGAACAGGTGTGCTGCGCATCTGCGTCTAATATAAGAGAGAACAGCAATAGGCCATTTCCGAGTTCATGTCTGCCTCCTCTTCAAAGCGAGTCTAGGTGCGAAGTTTTTCTTATGAAAATTAGTTTTCATTCATATGTAAAGTAGAACTAATTACCATCACAAAAACTTCGCACTTAGACTCGCTTTGAAGAGGAGGCAGACATGAACTCGAAAATGGCCTATTGTCAGATGATAACAATGCTTCATATACTGCTCTTGACTCCATTTGATTTCCATTTTAAACACGAGTTAAAGTATGCATATTCCACAACCGTTTTTATGATAGTTAGGATCTGCAAAATGGGCTTACTATACTTCGTGCAAGTGAAGTGGCCAGAAAATCAATACAAAGCTCTTTACTAGAAAATACATCAGAGTTACTTCTGTATGTCATGGGACTATCTGCATGAGATTACTCGGAGGACAATTTCTTTTACCTGGGAATCTTCTACGCTGGAGATGTTTCCGAGTCCCCTAATACAGAATTTGCGAACAACATGCGAGGAGTCGACCAGCCGACTCAGCAAACTGTTCATGAGTACTTCAACCACCGACACCTTACCGCCACACGTCTGGTCAATTAACTGGCAAAATAAGAAAAGTAAATGTACGTTAAAGTCATAATTTTGCTTGACTGTCCATGTGATTTCCTGACGGCATTGATTCAAAGCCAGGTCTTAATAGCTATGAAGACATTGAATGAGGATCCATTTTAAGGAGGAAACGTCAACGCTAATTGCATGTTTTCATGCACTTTCAGGCTCCCAAATAGTAACAAGAAGTCGGAACAGATTCATCTCCTGTTTGTTTTTCGGAATTTAACTCAAAGAATCATCAGTAATTAAAGGGCAATGGCAATTGTACAAATTCTCTCATAAATACCTCTGAGAAGAACGCCGCTACTACTACTCTCTGCGCATCATACACACTCGACAAAGTGGAATTTAGCTGTTCAGCAACTTTTGGCACTTGCTGTGGAGCGGCCTTACACAGCGCCCTAAACCATGAAGCAAATTTTTGTCCGGTTAGTATATGGTAACTGATTAAACTACGCGTTGGTAAGGGTTCATCCGCTGTAGCGTAGAAATTGCATTCCTTAATTTAACTTATATCTCCGCTTGCAACCTGCCTAATACCAGGCTATCAACCTTGGACAAATTGTTTCTAAACCGTCAAATACTCAACACACTACTGACGTTGAATACAACACTTTTATATGTCATTCGTCTTTCATGAGGTTAACGAGTCAAGAAGTTAAAAACAAGCTTGCAAAGTTTCTCAGTTCTTCTTTACGTGCCATTCAGCTACAATAGTTATGCAACCAACAATTAACAGTAGATGAAAAATGCAACCCACAAGTGTGAAGTAGTGAAAATCACCGAAATTGTATAGAAAAGATTTTGAAGTTAATGTACGGTAGCATACCTTGCCACAACAACCACACCGTCTGGAAACGTTTTCTCGTCTTCAAACAGTGCCCAGCCGTCTTCTTTTCCAATCAGCTGCATCAGCGTCTCGTATTTGCACCTTACAATAAGCTCTTTAAAGCATTCTAAGGCAGTGCTGTTAAAAACAAAAATTATTATTTTTACCCATTCCCTATCTGAAGACCACTCATTTTGTAGTCGTCCAAATGATTCTGAACGCCTCCCGACAATTTTACGATTGAATACTCCATCTTTATGGGATAAACGCCAATCCCTAAGGAGACGGGCCTCCATACATTCCACTCAGAAGATAGAACATTTACCAAAAAGAACAACACGAAACATCGTTTCTAAGCAGAGCTAAGTATTGAGACAATAAATACATACACCTTATTGGATTATTGGATTTAAGATATAATGCCCGGGCATATTTTGCGAGTTGCGTAGTAATGAGCAAAAGTGTCCACACATATTATATGTTAAACTACTTTCCTTAAATGATAAAGGAGGTTGAAGATGACCTAGAAATTAATCTTTTTTAAGTTTCCAGTTCCGTGACGTCTACAGCATTTGCAACTTCCGAATCGTCACCTTTGTTTAAAAAAAATGTCTATTCAATATTTGCATAGGTATTGTTTTCGATTTCTCTTGGGACATCTTCAAGAGAAATTGCAAACAATGATTACGCAAAAAAAATGGTTTTTTTTGTTTTGTTTTGTTTTTTATTGGGGGGGGGGGGGGAGTAAAAGGGGCGTATTATGGGATTTGTGCAAGTAGAGAATCCCTATGAATCTAAGCGTATTTTATCTCATGAGCGAAAAGTAAGCGCTTTCATCGCAAAGTGAACTACAGATGTTTCGTTGATAACCGGCCGCCATATTGGTGGACCACATGGCGTCTCCACAGAAATCTCTATAAAGTTGAGTGAAACGCTTCGACAAATAACTCAACAACGATTTACCACACAGACCTCAGAATTGGAGAGGTGGTTAAAAGATTTGTGTCCTACAACATTCCAAGTTCTTGGCCTCTTTCATTGAACGATTTCGAATTTATTTTTTGTTGCGTGACATTGAAACTATCTGCAGTTTAATTAAAAGGAAGATCATACCGCGCATCTTAATGCCTCCATTCGCGCATAACAACAATTCCTTGCGCCCTTAACAACAATGCCTCGCGTCTCGAAGAAAAATGTGTTCTTCTCCCGATTAGAGAGCCGCCTCCTTCGTTTGCTTCAGGTTCACTCACTGCGGCAGCAACTATTCAATGAGGGATTTAATATTATTCCCCTATTACGCCATTTTCTAGCATTTTGGCTTCTTCCTGCTTTGACTGAGAATAGTATCGATTGCATAATAAGGCTCGTGCGAATGACGAAAACCACACAGACAAAACCACTCAAATGTCCTTTAGTTGATTAGATAAACGAGATGAAGAGCTACAAGCTAAATTCTTGGGCTTTGCATCATGTTGAGAACAATTTCTTTTATTGAAAAACTCTCGTTCCGTCCGTATTTGCTCTGTTCTAAACCGATTAAACCGGGACACTGCGGTGTTACCGTCTCATATTTTGGGCGTTCTCTTGACCAAATATGGTAAAATGGCGTAATAGTGGAATAATAACAATATTTATTACACTGTTCATGCAGTTGGAGAGCCAGTACTAAAATCAATCAATTAAATTGCTGGTCTTATATTTTATTGCTCCGCAATGGGCCTGTATCCCGCAATAGTCGTGAAAAATGATATTCAAAACGTTATTCGGACAGTAGCAGCTTAATGGATCAACCGACGTAAAGCAAAGCGATCGGATGATTCCATAGGGTTACGCACAATATCGTACAAGCACATTTAAGTAAACACAAAACACGGTAACCTTTTGGAGAAAGGTCTCTAAATACCAATCACTCTTCGCAGAGGGGACAGCTGTAGTCTCGACTATTATTTGACCTTCTAGTGTTCCAAATGATGTGGAATTTGTGTCCCTTTGAACTTAAAAACAAGAAGGGGAAGACACCGAAATCTTCCGAAAAATTCATAGCAAAACTTCACAATGAATGAATGACATTGAATTTCCCAGTTTTAGCCTTGATTCAGACATCCATTTTATCCTGTCCTGTACGTTTCCCAATTTATGTTCTACGAAATTCGATAAATCCTTCACAGATTTCTTCTACTTGATCAAGATCGTGCCCTAAGCCTTTTTCTTTGTAGGTCATTTTAGTATGGCACTTGCCGGCACTTCGTTCTTGTATACACATATCTATTATTTACACAAAAAACTACACTTTTCTGCGGCTTGTCTCGTTATGCTACTGGATATCAAGCCTCCATTCCCAAAACAGACAGCTTTAAACCAAGGAAAAATGTCTACAATCCAATTTATTATGAGATTTTGAAAGAAGACTCCATATCAAGACAATAGAAAATGATCAAGACCAAGGAGGAAAATAAATTTCAGCCCGCGCCCTGCTGCCATCTTGAGGAATTACGACATATTACGATTGTCCCATGGTTTCAACGCAAAGCGCTTTTGCCTATAACAGGAACAGAGCAACGAAAACATGTCACGATTATTCAAGATGACAAAGCCCGGAAAAATTGAAAGCGAAAATAAAAAATGTTATTGTAAACATTAGATCCATTAAGTTATTTTATGTGGGAGGAAAAGTTCACTTTAACTTATGATAAGTTTGACAACAGGTTACAAGTCTTCCACGTTGAAGTAAAGTGGAATGTCAGTTTAAAAGATGAACAAAACTGCCATCTGCTTATTCGCTACCGGACACTTACCCCAGGGGTTCCACTTTAGGCCCCTTGTGCTTTTCTTTCCCAGAAGACGTTGGAGGTTCGGGAGGTAGAAGACCAACAGACGTCCCTAACCGCAATAAGGTCATTGCAAAAAGTCGTGGGAAATGCTCCGAAACAAGGTCACCAATCTCTTCCGAGCGGAACATCTCAGTTAAGCCACAAGTGATCTGTCAGAGGAAATACGGAGTACCCGTAATCGTCGTTTCTCACTTAAAACTGGCTAAATATTTTTTTATACTGGTTACACATGACTAAGAAAGTTGCCTTCAAAAAACGCAAAGTTCATCAATGAAGCAATAGTAATCAACGAACACGTTGGTTAATTGATGAACATTTGTTGATCCGTTACGAAATACTACCCCTTGTAAGAACGAAATAGGCGTTTGTTCCTCCCCTTGGAAAACCCGCGGGGATAAAATTGACGCACAGCGTCGCGTCCACATTCTCCTCTTCAGGGAGGGGGAGGGGGGGGGGGGTTGCCCGAGCGTACCTGTCATTAACTAAGAGTGCACTATATCAACCTATTGTCTGGTTGTCAGTTGATTTTAAGAAATGGGTCGATCGAGCGGACTAATTTAATTTACTATTGTATTGTTGTTCCAATATTCGAATAGAGCGAGTTTCAGTTGAGTGTCGTAAAACCAAAACCAAAGTAGTTACTTTGGCCAATCAAAAAGGACGGAGACAATCCAGTAAACCAATCAAAACTCAAAGTAATTACACGTAGTCGACACAAAGCGCGGGAAAATGTGCACGCGCGAGCCATGATTGGTCTTGGTTTCACTTCTGATTGGTTGAAAAATGGCGCGAAAACTTTGAACCAATCACTGAGTGAAGTAATGCAAAACCAAAGCAATTCCCTAATTACTTTCGACACTAAATTGAAAATCGCTCTATTCGAGCAATCAAACGCAATTGCTGCATTAGAAAATATAATACAATACCGCAATAGGCTGTGGCGTAGCTACTCGTATGGTTTCTTTCTTGTTTTTGGGTTTTGGCTTTTCTTGGTACGGCAGGGTCCTTAGTGATAAATCCAGAACATAGTCAAAGACGCTGAGCGCCAAATTGGAATCACCTGCCATAGTTCTCCATACATCCATCACATGCCTGTAGTAAGGAAATAAAGAACAAAAAAATACAACAGATTCGTGGCTGTAAAGCGGTTTCAATGCCGCTACGTCAAAATAAACATCAAGCATACACTTGTAATTACACACAATCGCCAAAATTAACTAATTGTAAGTACTGCGTCGCTCTTTACAAAAGGAAGGTTGTAAAAGCAAAAAAACCAGTAAACTGACTTCCCTTTCAGAAACTGCTTCTCGAAGTCAACCCTTCAGTCTTCTCTCACAATACGTTAATTTGTGAGGGAAGTTTACGAACCTCGGCACATTGAGCGAAACTAAAAAGTAGACCTCAGTCGGTGACCTATCGCTAAATCCTTTTTGTCCTAGGGACAATGGTCATTTAAACGATTGTGAAAGTCCTGCACAGCAGCAGCTTGAACCACAACAGCAGTAATACAAGGGTTACTACAATGTGTTGAATAACAATAATGAGCTCCACCTAATGTTCATTTCATTCATTAAGCCCTGGCCAAAGGAGAGCGAGAGTTGATGAGAGTTGACGAGAGTTTCACGCGCAAACAAAAGAGAGAGCCTGGGAAAACCCTTTCTGATGTAAATATGGCGACTAGCCATTCGGTATACTCAGCCTTGGCGTTGTCCTTGGGCCCCGAATCCAACCCCATATGTTTTTTTCCTTTTTATCTGAGCCCGCTGGAAAAAAAAACAGTAACTGCTGACCGCAAAACTCTCGCTCAAACTCTCGTGCTCCGCCAAACGAGACAAAACTCAGGAAAAAATTGAGCAGGTTCAAACTCGATGAGAGCTCTGGAGAGACGATGAGAGTAGCCGAAAGTGGATGAGAGTTCCTGGTCAAATCAGAGCGACAGTTTCAACTCTCATCAATTCTCGCTCCCGTTTGGCCAGGGCTTTACATTTACACTTTACAACAGAGAGCTATTGCACTTACTGATCATATGGAAGAGGAAACTCCAGTATCGCTGTCATAACCGGAACTAAATGATGAGAGGCCAGTGTCCTGAAAACACGAAGTGTTCCTGTTCTGGTCTGCGCATGTGTTATGTGTTGAAGCTTGGAATGGATATCCTTCACAAGAACGACAACCTAACAAAAAATGAACGCACCTGTTGTAAGAGTAAAGGCTTATGTTTAACTTCGTCTGACATGTGCTACTTACATCTTTTCTTAATTCTTGCCCTCGTATTCTGACAATGCTATTGAGCACAACACATGAACCGCTGGCACAATGAGATTGGCTGTCGGTTAAACCTTCCAGCAGCGTCTCGACAAATGAAGGCAGCAAATCATTCTGAAGTTTTTTGGCAACGACCTGTAAGAATAAAACGAAATGATACGAGGTAAAGTGGGACAAGTCACCTGTGACATTGTCTTTTCAAGGGAAGCAAAATGCTGTAACTTAACGTAGTTCAAGTTTTTCAAGTGACTGTTGCTTTAATGTAAAATTGCGTTCATTTTCTCGTAAAAAAGAGGATCATTCCTGCAATTGAATCTGTAAACACGTGCTCACCAAATTTCAATACAACAAAGCGTGGGTGGGGTGGGCTGAACATGGGGAAAAGAAAGGGGAGCTAGAAGCTTACCCACTCAAGGGAGAAACGGAAATTTTAGGGGAAAGCAGGAGTGACGCTGGAAAGGTTGAGAAGTGGATGTGAGTTTACCTTGGATAAGTCATTTGCCACACTGAACAATATGTTAGCATCATCTTCAGCTGCTCGTTTCTTGAGTGTGGGTAAAGCATCAACAAGCTCGTCCTTGCTTTCTAGAGAATAACCTGAAAGTAATAGGTTTTACAGTGTTGCGTTGGTGTCTGGTGGAACAAAAACATTCCAATCAACACAACAAAGAAGCAGAAAATGCACCAAGTGATCAATTTTGAACGGACCGACCGACGGATACGATACTGTATGAAACGGGGGGACGTTTGTTTACATTTTTTTACAAATTCACGGGATGAGCCTTTTACAAATCACTTCAACCTGCTATATACAGCCGAAAGTGTCTACTACAACACTTTCTGTCCCCTGAAATGTCACCGAACGTTTTCGGAAGTGGCTAGAAAAACTACTGTACTACGCAAGAGATGCTCGTTTACCAAGGATTTAATACTAAGACATAAAGACGACAAATCACGCATAATTTCACCCATTCACACTGATAAGTGATGTTGTGGGTTGAGTTCAGAGTGAAATACCTTCAAATCGAGCAGCTACTTTCAAAACGCATTGTACGCAGTCCACTGATGTTTGTCGAACTGCTATCACTGGGTCAGTACATCGAGGAATGAGGCGACCTAACACAGGTCCGGCCAACATAAACGAGCTAGATTTCTAGCGGAAGAAAAGAATCGTTACAACATTATTGTCTACACGTACAAAAAACAAACATGAATAAAACTACACTCAGGATTTAATGATACCGCCATGTGGTGGTAGTAGTAGTAGTATTAAACCGAACGTAGAGTCTTCATCATCGCTATCGATAATGAAACCTGCGCAACACTCGAAAGCAGTTTTAGCACAATATGATCCGACTGGCCGCTTTATTATCCTTAAAGAAAGTACAGTGAATCGTGATGATGATACATTTCTTTTCCAATTCGGCTCTTGCATTACGAACAAAAATGGAAGACAAAAGGCAGTTCAAGAGGCCACTGTCTAAAATTCAATAGTAAACTTTGGACTTACCCCTCCCACATTAATTAGCATGTTGTCACGGAACGATTCCAATAGACAAAGAATAGCGTTCACAGCTCTCTCTCGCTGCAAATCGGACGCTGATAAAAGCCAGGGATGTTGAATGTGCTGGAAGTAAACCAAAGTATAACAAAACGGTAAGAAAAATAGTTTCATTTGGCCACTACATGAACGTTGTCTTGGTTCGCACGGTCTCAGAAAAATCCATGCCACTCCTCTATGGTTACAATATGTAATGCAAAAATTAAGGAGAAGAGATGGACTGATTGGATAGATGGAAGTCATACAATTAAGCCGGTAAGTAAATAGAGGGGACGATGGATGCATGGAGTAAATGAAGGGGTGAATGAGTCGCAAATGAAAATAGCCGGAAGTGAACTAATGGATTGAATAAGCTAAGTGGTGGGTGTACGGATGGATAAGTGTGTATTGTCAATAAGAAACACTTATGGGATTGTTCTGTTTGAAACTACCACCGATTAAAATACAAAGACAAGGCTGGGTAAGGGTGTGTAATCTTGCGACTAACCCTTAAGGCGTTTTCGAGTGTAGACGGTACAGGCTCTTGAAGCAGTATTTCACGTAGCAGTCTTTGTAAACTTTCCAAAGCGTTCTTCAATAAATTCCATGGGTCTTTGTCCTGTTGAGGAAAAAGAGAATAAACGAGTTCACGGTTTCCCGTTTAATGGCTCAAGTCTTGCGATGGACTCTTTGAGTAAGTCCATTAAAAAAAGCTATTGACGAGTCGTTTTTGGTAGTGCTACATATTTTCTTAAACTGGCTTTTTCTAAGAGGCAGTGGCCGTGTTTTCACGACAGCCGTTGTCTCGCTTCACATTCCTGAAAGTGGTTTGTTTGCATACTTCGTTAAGCCACTTAACAATACTAGCGGTTCCACTAGACCTTTTGCCCACGGGAAAGTGAGACTTTACCCATGGGAAGTCTGTGTTTTGTGTGTAACCTCTATTCCCACAGTGAAACTGCCCATGGGTAATCACTATGGATACATCAAAAAGAACAAAAGAATTACCCATGACGTTTCCCGAACCAAGTCGTAGGGTTTAGTCTTGGTTTATCTAACCACAAGAGTAGTTCAACCAATCAGGTGGAAGAAAAAATTAATTCCGGAAACCGCAGCACATGCTGAGCACATTTTTGTGGTGTTGCGCTGAAATTGCGGCCAATATCCTGACACATACCAAATTCATTACACGTGGTATCAAACATGGCCAACTTTCGAGGTTCAAAATGAGTATATTTTACTTGTCTTTGCTCTAAATACCCATTAATTCGATTTCTTTCTTTTTTTCTTTTTCAAATACTAGCAGGTCAAAAGTTGACCTTAGGTAATTATTTGCAATGTAACCGGAGGACTAAACCTGAGCGGAAACCCAAACCGATCCCAGCCCAAGGCAATTACCCACAGGGTTACCTCGGGCAGAAGGCGAGTGTAACCGCAACTTCACGGGTAAGATCAAATGAGGAGAGAGCACGTGGTAATACTATAATAAAAATAGCACGCCCGTTGTTTTTCCGATTTGAATAACCGCAAGCGACTCCTCGTTGGCCGAAAGTAATTACCAACTCCCTTAAGCTACCTGGTTTGGTGGCTTAAATTTAATGAGAATTCTACTGAAATTTGACGACTCGCTTACATGTAACTTTAAGTGAGTTGGGATAGGAACTTTCGGTTGTCACTCGCTGAGCGAACCGAAAAACCGCTCGTGAAAAGACGGCCAGTAGCTCGTTAGTTTCTAGATGTGTTCTTTCTACTCACATTATCATTGTGTTCTTTGGACTGCTTTGGTTTGTCTCCGATATGAACAGAAAATACACAATCCGTACTAGTTTTGACAATGTCCAAAACCTCAGCATCAGAAAATCGTGGCTTGAGTTTTCTGAGATTTATGTAATGTATGTTAAGATACATGTCCCAAAGGTGTAGTTTACTTAAAATGAGAAAAATCGTCGCTGACGTATGCTATTAATTAAACCTTTCAAGAAGAGAGGCCAATTGGATTATCGATGGCTGTGAGAACCCCTCATAAATGTTGACATAAAGGATACGCAAGACTTGCGCATGCGTCCATCGCTAGAGCTCGGGTTTCTGTTGTTATGACAGAGGGTGGTTCTGCTTTCATGTAAGCCTACACAGAAGAAAATAAATGTGTAATTAAAATACTGCTCAAACAGCCTTCTTCATATAAAAGGTGAAGTGCACAT
>OX421447.1:62521998-62524498 GCA_949126865.1 Montipora capitata | reverse complement strand
ACACTTTCAAAACTGTAGTTTGGTTATTCAAAGCATAAGCTATACATTTAGGTAGGTTTTCTTGGAAAGATTGCTGTTATGTAACAGATAAGCCGTTCACTTTAACCATGTCAAATAAAGTTCCGTTTTCAACTCTTTCACCTCTGAAGTGCCCCCCCCCCACCCCCCTAAAAAATTGACAAGCAAGATTATCTGGCGTTAGACAGAGTAAAATCTCTAAGTACATGTATCAGTATTCAGAGGGAAAGGGTTAAAATGCCTAAGAAAGTGCATTCAACGTATGAAGCTTTAACCAGAGGCTCATCACCTTGAAAGCGTTTAACTCTGCTTCAGAGCTGGCGTTTTTTTGAGTTTAAAAATTTCCTTATTTGGATGTAACGTAGCTCGTGCATTTTCCCGCGCGTTCAGCTTCGATCTATTTTTTTGTCCATATTTGGGCATAAAATTAGTGTCCTAAAATCCCCAGCCTTGTTTCAAGGAAAAGAGTTGCTAGTTACATGTGCTTCTGGGTTTAACCCATTGACTCCGAGAAGTGAGACTTTTAGTGAGACAACTTTGTATTTTCTAAAGAAACTGTGGTGCTGCGTCGGAGGGAGAGTGAAACAGGAAATTTTGGTTTTATCAAACGTGTTGATAAATGTCGAATTACCACCGTGAACGATTTGGAAAGCTGACGTTTCGAGCGTTAGCCCTTCGTCAGGAATTAAAATGGCGCGCAACTGGTTTTGACGCATCTGTGTCGTTTTTTTCTACATCTCCGAGTAGGTGTTCGCGAAAGCGGTCCGCCAATCTTCTCCCTGTTTCGCCTATGTAGATCTTCTTACATAGTGTGCAGGTTATGCAATAGATGACATTTGCGGAGATGCATGTGAAGTGGTCAGTGATTTTAACGGATCGATTCGGTTCCGAGATCTTAACCATGTTAGAAATATAAGGACAACTTTTGCATCGTGTGCGTGTGCGTGTGAGTGTAATTTTAATCTTCCTAATCACTCCCACCACAACATGACAATTTGCGGCCTATCCTTACATCACGGAAACACAGAAAAACCGCTAGAATCTGGAACAAAGATTCATCTTTCAACTAGGTACACTCCATCCTCACGGAATCAATGAACGCCTCTCATGCCATTAATTTATTCACAAATTCATGTTACCAGATTTCCACCAATAGACCAATTCAGCTAACTCAATTAATGTTGTATCCAATTCAAATCTTTTGGAAATAAAACGTTTCGTTCCAAGTATTTCCATATCATTTAATGTGAATATTTCATTGTCATGCAAATTCAACGCACAAAGAATCTTAACCCCGAGAGATTTGAATTGGGTACAACATTGAGCCGAATTGGTCTATGGCAAAGCTCCTCCACACCCGCATAAAAACCAACAACACCCACAATTCCTCTATTCGCTCTGACGAAGGGCTAACGCTCGAAACGTCAGCTTTCCAAATCGTTCACGGTGGCAATTCGACCTTTATCAACACGTTTGATAAAACCAAATTTTCTAGTGAGACAAATTGTTTTACCCATTAATGGAGAGCGGTTTAGGAGTCAATGGATTAATGACAGCTCTTAATGACATGAGCATTTTCTTTTTAGGTGAATCCTTACTTTTTTCTTCGAAATCAACAGTGAAATCCTCAGCCTGTTCTTCTCGCTTTTTTGTTGCTAGGTGACAGATACAGCGACACAAAGGATTCATGGCAAAGGTGAACGGTTCAGGAACAAGGCATTCCAAAAGGTATGGCCACAAGACCTGCAAAATGCAAAAATTAAATATTCCTTTAAACCATTGAGGAGTGAAAGTTACTAGAATTTTCTCTGCCAAACACCAGACGATTTTACTTCTCCATGGGGATAGTTTAGCAGTAAATGGGTTAACAACCCCTACATTCCACTCTATGTCCTCTTTAAAATACATTTTTTGAAATTAAACAAAAAAGAAAACTTGGTAGCAACCTGTTTCAAGACTGTGCACAGAGGTTTTATTGTCACAGATCAACACCTCATCAAAGTGAAAAGCAGTTGCAGGTTTCTGAGTAAAGGCCTTAACACCATAAGATGTGAAATCACTAAACTAGCCGGACATGTATTCTAAATAAAAGTTGCACAGACTTGCTGAAAAACTGATAACAACAATAATATTTTGTTATATTTACTCACAGGTTCCATAACATCAACAGTGGTCGTCAAAAGGTAAAGGATGTTTTCACACATTCTCTGAAGTGCTTGAGGAGAAACATCTGCATCAACAGGTCTTCTTGTTTTCTGAAAATGTACACAGTAGAATGAAAGATGGTCAAAGAAAGTTATTGTTTACAAAACAATAACACGCTGTTGTTGTTGTTTGCTGCTTACTTGCTTCGCTTGCTCTCCAGCAAAAACAGCAGGAACTTTGATAAGAGCTAGTTTAAGTTGATGAGGTCCAGTAGACATTAAAAACAAAAGTGCATTGCTGTCCACAGATCCGTACCTCTTCATCGCTGATAGCACAC
>OX421447.1:62509498-62516998 GCA_949126865.1 Montipora capitata | reverse complement strand
GGCGTATTAGAGACATGCAATAATTGAATTTGCATAGAGACGCACAATCAATTGAACCTTCATACAATCGTTTAATCAAAATCGTCAATCATTAACGTGGACGGACAAATGTTGGTATTTTTCGATTTTAGTGTCATTCATCGTAGTTACATGTATTTTAACATACTGAACAAAAATACATACAATCCATGTAGAGTATGTACATTTTTTGCACAATCTTTTACTGAAGCAGATATAAATTGAAGAACATTTTACATGTACAGTACTGTAACAAACAGAGTATGCTGTGTGAACAAGTACAGTACATGTAGACGCATTGGACACAGAAAGACCCGAAGAAAATCATGCCACCAAGAAACAGACTGAATCTTACTTGAACAGCATCACACCTAAGGGGATTACGACACTTTGACAGTTTAATTTAATTAAATGCTCTTTCAACTAAGTTAACCACCACCAGCATTTTAATAAGCAGTCATCGTTTTAGTGGTCATCTCTTTAGCATTCAGTGTTTTAGCGGTGATCGCTTATAGTGCTCAGTCATCATTTCTCTTCAGCGATCTTCGGTCAAGATGTGCAGTCTTCCGTCAGACACATAAGTGCAGGCAAAGGTATATCGTTGTGGTTTTCATCAACCAGGTTTTCATGAGTTTTTCTCAGGCATTTGGAGGGGTTTTCATCATTAGTTTTTCCTTCCACTGAGCCCATCAGTGTGACAGGTGCCTGGAATAGGGTCTCATGGCTGGATTGCGGGGATTTGCCAGCCATGGGGGCAGTATTCTATCTAGGGGCAGGCTGGCCTCTGTGGAAGCCCCTGAGTACTCCAGGCACCCAAAACCCATTTCAGCAAGGCAGCTGGTTAATTAACATTTTATTTTTTGGGACCATGATAATTTGCGCTTGTTTCAACATGTATTTCGTTCCCATTTTTTGGAAAACAGTTAGCTTTAATGATTAACTATAATTTGAATAAAAAAAAATTGTGCAAAAGTAGTCCTGAAGGGTTGGAAGTAACCTTAAAATTGTGGCTTGTACACACATACCAAAGGTAGTGCTGGAAAGACCTTTGAGGAATGGAATCACAAGATAATCATAAGATAATTCACACCTGGGATGATTGGGAAACACAAACTTATCACACTAACTTTAACTTGACTTATACCTGTGTAATGAGGTAATGTTCTGTGTGCTTTCTGTAAAGGCCTGTAATTCCAGGAAGTAACTTTGGAAGCTGTTCTTCTAGCTTGTCCTTGGCCATTACAAGGGTCATGTGACCAAGAGCATCCACAACAGCAAGACGAACCTAGTTTATGCACCAATAGAAATCTGACATTAAAACCTTTGATATACTGTTAGAGGAAGATGAAGACTCCAACCTAAGGATTACTGGTAAGTACCCAAAAAGCACTCATCTCAGAACAAAAAACTAATTATCAACCAACAGGATATTGAGGCAGATAAAATTAATCATCCCAACCCACTAATTTTGCTTAAACAATGAACTGCAAAATCAAGTCATATAGAAAAGGAAAATTATTGTAACATAATGGCAGTGGAAAATAAATTTCCTGACCTTTGCTTCATTTGATCTGATCCACACACTGAACAAAACATCATAAGTTGCAGAAATCTCGCCATAAAATCTGTCAATGGTTATGTCAGGATATGGTGCATTTTCTGCATTTGCTGTATAGTCAACAATACTTTCACAGAATCTGGCAACGCCTTTTAAGAAAAAAGAAACACATTCTTTTTTATTACCACCAACATTGTAAAACACTTGAATCATCATCACTGTCATCATGATCAGAGTAAACATTAGCATATTAATAATTAATGTCACTATTCCACAATTTAAACTAGGAGTAGAGTGTAACGCAACTAGGTAGTGTAACGACAACAAATAAGCAAACAACAATATGGCGTAATTGAGGGGGACACAGCCCTGTGGCAGGTTTTACACGACTTAATAATAGGTGCACAAACTAAAAGCCTCACTTATTCCCCCACTAACGTGGGAATAGAACAAAAGAGTATTGGCAGAGCCTTTGTTATCTCCCCAGCACAGCAGAGGCTGGATCAGACAAGACAAAGGCAAGGATATAAGATGGCAAGACACAAGCAATGCCAAAGCTTGGGGGAAGTCGCTACGCAGACTTAACCGAACCACAAGGAGTGACCCCAGTTTATTGGCAAATAACAAACAAAAGCCCGTCTCCCAGGGAGGGAGGGTGGGAAATTTTAAAGCAAAATTGTTACAAACTGTGTACTCTCGTGCAAGCTGCCAGGATTATGCCCTGTTACAGTGTATTGAGATTTATATAGCAAGACAGTGTCTCAAAGTTCGACCAATAGGTACAGCTGTACTACGAGCTAAAGAGACGCCACGTGGTGAGCTTGTCAGCCATGAATGGGGCTAACAAATATAAGGACCAATCTAGGAAAAGCTAAGATATATCACTAGATTACTCAGCAAGATAGAAGCTAAAATACAGACATGAATAGCGTTTGTACTAACTGCTAGAATAAGGGAACATTCATTCATGAATTCAGCATTCAATATTGTTCTATTATTTCTTACTGGATTGCGTGACGAACGAAAACAGTCTTGCCCTCTAGGGGTGTCATGTTCCATTAACTGCGTTTTACCAGCCGGTAAAAGCGTTATTAATGTCACTATTCCACAATTTAAACTAGGAGTAGAGTGTAACGCAACTAGGTAGTGTAACGACAACAAATAAGCAAACAACAATATGGCGTAATTGAGGGGGACACAGCCCTGTGGCAGGTCTTACGCGACTTAATAATAGGTGCACAAACTAAAAGCCTCACTTATTCCCCCACTAACGTGGGAATAGAACAAGAGTATTGGCAGAGCCTTTGTTATCTCCCCAGCACAGCAGAGGCTGGATCGGACAAGATAAAGGCAAGGATATAAGATGGCAAGACACAAGCAATGCCAAAGCTTGGGGGAAGTCGCTACGCAGACTTAACCGCCACAGATGCATGCAAGGCATGCATCCCCCCAAAGCAAGGCCAAAACTAAAGAAACTCGCCCGATACACTGGCCATTTTTGGAGCAGCAGAAAGTAACACCGATTCCGGAGTGCGAATATAAAGCTGGTAACAATCTGACGACCAGCGACCTAACACCTTAATTAACCAGTCTGGTAGGCCCGCAGCGGCGGCGGCAGACGCCGCCCCTATGCGAAAGCTGTGACCCTTAAGGCTCTCATGCGGGAGGCCTGCGCTTCTCGCAGAGTCCCGAAGTAAATGAGTGACGGAGGACCGTGTGAGGTAACGACCCGACTGGAAATAGAACAATGGCCCGGAACGTGGGTTGGCGAGGAGAAAGTATTGCTGCATTGCGGAGACAGGGCACAACAAAGAAGGGCAACGGGCAATGACGAGGGATTGCCCTGCCCTAAAACTATCCATTTTAGAAGACTTGAGTGTAACAAGCAAGCGCTGTGGGCAGACCAGACTGGGACAAAATGTAACACAGTCCTTGGTAAGATTAAACTTAGAACTAAAACTGTGCACCCCCGGATAGGTAAACTCGCTACACCTAAGGAAGGCGAAAAAGCCAAGGGTAAAGGCAGCCCATATCATGGAGAAATCCCTTGGTCCTAGCCAACTACGTAAGATGGGGCGAATGGCTAAGAGTACGCCCGGGGTGACGGGTTGACTGCGGATACGAGGAGACCCTTGATAGCGGAGAATTCCCCTTAATATCTTTTTTAGGAGGAGTCTTCCCCTTAAGGGGTCTTTGTAGCCTGTCTTAATCGTGCCATGGCGGACTGTACGGGCCAAATAGGAAGCAAAATAGATAAGAGTTCCCTCTGATACTGGGAGGATGTCACCTGTGGGAGTGGCTAGTCGGTTCATGAGACAAAACTGAATAAAACGCTTCTCCCCAGAGGTATAGGTGCGGTTGGTGTTCCACGACAAGGCCCAGTTGGCATACTTAAGGACGTCAGCTTTCAGAGGGTCATGAATGAAGGCGGGATGGTGCAGGGGGTCTGGTCGGCACCGGGAGTGAGTTCCCTGAATCGTTGAACCTGAAAACGGGACAGGGCGTCAGCTATTTCGTTATGCGCCCCGGGGACGTGACAAGCCTTAACCATGAAATTATGCTTCATGGAAATAAGTACCAGGAAACGCACCAAGTCCATGACCCTGGGGGCTTTTGCATGACCCAAGTTAATGATGGCGACAACGCTCTGGTTATCACACCAGAACTGAAGACGTTTGCCGGAAAAAGTGGGGGTACCACAGTGCACAGGCGATAACAATAGGGAAGAGTTCTTGCCATTCAATACTTATCCCTTTGGACTTGTTAATGAGTAAATTAGGGGGCCACCTACCCTGGAACCATTTACCATTGAAAAAACCACCAAACCCAATTGTACTAGCTGCATCAGTATAGAGTTGCAGGTCGTGGGAAGAGGTGACCCGGGAATCAAGGAAGAAGGATCGCCCGTTCCATTGAGCGATGAATACCTTCCACATTTGAATATCCCTGGAAAATTCCTTGTTCAAACGGATATGATGAAAACGATTCTTTACCCCTCGGGTGAGGTTTATAATGCGCTGGAGGAAAGTTCTACCCGGGACTACTACTCTGCAAGCGAATTGCAGAGTACCGATAAGGGATTGGAGATCTAAAAGGCGGGCAGAACGGCGGTCGGTAAAAGAGTGCAATAATTGCTGAATCCTGGCAAGCTTATCTTCAGGCAATCGCGCTTCCATGCGGTTACTGTCCAGTACAACGACCATAAACTCTAGAACTTGTGAGGGCCCCAGGGTCTTAGAGGCGACGGTGGGAACCCGAAGGGACATGAAAACCTTAAGAAGGGTAGTAAAGCTCCCTAGGCAGTCAAATTTAGTTTTCTCTGCTAAAAAGAAATCGTCCAAAATGTGTATAACATGGCAGAGACCATAGTTGTGTTTAAGAATCCATTCTAAGGCATCAGAAATTTGGTTAAAAAGGAAGGGAGCACTGCAGAGCCCAAATGGGAGGTAAAGGTCTATGTAGTACTGAGATTGCCAGTATATACCCAAAAGGTTCCAGTCTTCGGGATGGATTGGCATCAGACGAAAGGCGGATCTCAAGTCCGTTTTGGCCATAAACTCCCAGGGCCCAGGGACTGCAGAATGGCGATCGCGTCATCGACACGAACGTACTTCAACGAATAAGGATCCTTTGGTATGTGGTCGTTTATACTATCCCCTTCAGGGTAAGAGAGATGATAAATAGTACGCCATTCGACAGAGTGCTTTTTAGGGACCACGCCTATAGGGTGACACTGCAAGTCAGGTAGGGGCGGGGAGGAAAAGGGGCCCGCAATTCTTCCCAACTGCACTTCCTTGTGTATGTTCCCAGAAACGACTTCAGGATGTTGAGAGGCGGATATCAAGTTACGCGACACCCGGGGCTGGTGGGGGCCTAGGTAACCAATGCGAGTACCATACCGGAGGGCACTGATTAAATTGTTAACAAAAGAGCTATTAGGGTGATTAACTAATTCAAGCACTAATTTATCGACATCTAGCGGGGTGGATACAGTTGGGTTGCAGCCTAGCTGGCGTTGCTCCACCTTATTTCTTGCTGCGATCGCTGGGGTTGGTTGGTCTGTTGCTACTTGCGGACTGTTTGGGACCAGAGCAGTTGAACTGGGCGTGGTTGCTTGAGCCGCAGCGACGGCAGTGGTGCGGGAAATAGCAGGAACGGCGTTGACAACTGGAAGGTTTGTTGAAGTCAAAGCAGACAAGGGCTTGACGGCGAGGTTTTCTGCTTGGGTCCTGGTTGGGGCAATCTTCCGCTGGATGGTACGGGCTAGAGCACACAGAACAATGTGGCTTAGCTAGGCCAGAGAAGGTGACTGTCCAAAGTTCAAGATCAATTTTGTCCCAGGGTTTTGAAAGGTCGTAGGCAGCGCGGCGTCTAAACTGTTCGTCGTATGAAAGCCAGGCTAGGCCCTTAAACTTAGTGACCGCTTTGCTGATAGTTTGCTGGTATTTCAGTAACTCTAAGGCACGCGAGGGATGGACAGCGACGATCACCAGCATGTAGGCAGTAAATGCGTCTAGCCATTTTTGGAAGGTGTCAATCACGGGTTTTTTCCTCCTGACCAGAATGAGCGGGGACCCCTGGGAACCCGGTGACGAGTCCTCGTAGCGTAACTGCAGAGCGGGGGCCTGGGAGCGATACATGAAGTCGGGCAGTAATAAACAAAAGTCAATGTACTCACCGCGGAGTATTTTGTCTTCGAGGCTTTTTTCTAAAGGACGATGCAGGCCCAAAGGAGTCGCTGTGTTCGGCATACGAGGACCAGGAGTGCGAAGGTCGTCTGGGAAACAGGCTTGGGCCTCGTGGTTGTTAAAGACCCGTAAGGCTTCGTTAACAGAGGCCGACACGGTCTCTTGGATGGCCGACATTTGGGCGGGCGAAAACATCGCATCCTTGGGGACTTGTGGCTCGAAGTCCTCGAACAGTTCTTCCACTGCTGAGTCCATGTCCGACTGCTCGTCGTCGTCGGAACTGCGAGTCTCTGCGTCGGCCTGTTCTGTAGGGACACTGGGCTGCGGACGCGGTCGTACGCGTACGTTTGAAGCCAAAGGTTTATCTTTGTGCACGCGTCCATTCTGAGCGCGACTTCTGGAGCGACCAGGGGTGGCTGCCGGCGCTGATTTCGTGGCCAGCCTCAGCCTTTCAACCAGGTGGGCACGGCTTCCAGTGATAGGAAGATTAAGGCTCTGCAGGCGAAGGCGAAGAACTTCACTGGAGAGGTTCTTGAAGTCGGCTGTTCGCGTGGCCTTCGAAGACTTGGAACGTGGGCGCGCCATAAATTTTAAAGCAAAATTGTTACAAACTGTGTACTCTCGTGCAAGCTGCCAGGATTATGCCCTGTTACAGTGTATTGAGATTTATATAGCAAGACAGTGTCTCAAAGTTCGACCAATAGGTACAGCTGTACTACGAGCTAAAGAGACGCCACGTGGCGAGCTTGTCAGCCATGAATGGGGCTAACAAATATAAGGACCAATCTAGGAAAAGCTGAGATATATCACTAGATTACTCAGCAAGATAGAAGCTAAAATACAGACATGAATAGCGTTTGTACTAACTGCTAGAATAAGGGAACATTCATTCATGAATTCAGCATTCAATATTGTTCTATTATTTATCTTACTGGATTGCGTGACGAACGAAAGCAGTCTTGCCCTCTAGGGGTGTCATGTTCCATTAACTGCGTTTTACCAGCCAGTAAAAGCGTTATTATTACACAAACATGCACGAACTGGCAACAGATTTTTACATGAGTGATGTTTGATTAATATCATTGATAAAATCTCACTAATCCTCTAAGCAAAAATTGCAAGATGAGATCAGAAGTTGGAAGGAGAAGGTTTAAGGTGGCTCAAACCAGTTTCAACACTTAAAAGAAACGTTCTTATTAGAAGGATTAACACTACAACACTTTATCACTTAACAGA
>OX421447.1:62499498-62504498 GCA_949126865.1 Montipora capitata | reverse complement strand
ACAAGAGAGAAACATTCAACCAATCAGTTCACAAGAACACCGTGATGCAATACCACCAATGTTCTCACGCGAAATTAACTGGAGCGAGGGGTTTCCAAATATGGTACTTAGCACTGAATATTCGGAAGCTGTGAACAAGCGTTACACGTTTCAACCAATCCTAACACAACAGCAACCATTCACATACACGTACCTTGGTCTTTGTCATCTCAGAAGATGCCAGCTTAATCATTTGCTTTCCCAAATCCAAGGAAAGAGTGCTCAGTGTATCACAAATAATCTTTGATGCAGATTTCAAAAGAACAACTCTGTGACCATGGCTGAGCTAAGGTAGATAAACAAAATTGAATAATTCTATTTTATGCTTCTTTGGAACAATTAAAATAATATCCGCAGAAAATGCATCCTCTATTTAATAAATGAAAATTGTATACTCTTTCACAATATTATTTGTAGTACATGGGTAGTACAAATTATACAATCCCATGGTTTCCCATCCTCTTTCAGACTGATCTTGCACTATCTAGAGCTATCATAGTTTGTTTGTCAAAGTCATTATTTTTTCATCACAATCATAATTTGGTCCCTTTTTTATTCATTGAATTCAAGAAAATTAACATTTGGCTTTGATTATATACCTTATTGCAAAATGGCCACCATTTTAGTATTCTTTTGTTTCCATGCAAATTGGCCCTTATGGCCTCGTTCAAGGTCAAATATTCTTTTAAATTTTTTGACCTTCAACGAGGCCAGAAGGGCCAATTTGCATGGAAACAAATGAATACTAAAATGGCGGCCATTTTGGAATAAGGTGTATTTGCGAGGGCCAAGTTATTTGAAGCAGAGTTTTGGTTCAACGCAGCATTAGAGATATTACTCTGATTCAAAACGATTTGACCAAGTTCATCCAGAAATGGCATGTAAGAGACCCTCTTACAACACGTTGCCTTCTCTTTCCCCATTTACAACCTTCAGGAAATCCTTACCATGTCTACAGTAATCTTAACACCGCTTTACAGTCCACTCACATTGACAGCCTAATAAAGGATTTACTGATTGACCCTTCAAGGGTTTTTCCCCCAAGTAATAAACACTGTTAGTACCTTTTGGTGTTTCACAAGGTATTCCTTTATGGTGCTCAGTGCCATCTCAGGTTGTTTCTTGCCCAGTTCATGAAGAGATGTCATGATCATCTGGCGTACCTCTAACTGCTTGTCATTAGCTGCATCAATAAGTGCCATGCAAAGCTCTGTACAAGGCAACACAATATTATGGTTTGGAACCCATACAAAGTAAGGCTTTCCAACAACAAATACCTTTTATGTAACACTTTTCATTGTATTTCATATTGATCAACCTCTGTAAATAAAGCAAGGGAAACACTACAAGTGTTGAAACAAGGTAAGAACTAAGGTATGATAAATGCCATGGACACTTTGGACTTAAACCTGGGGATGGGCAAAGGTCACAATTATTTATTAGTCCAGGATTGTCCATGGTTTCCAGCCCCTAAAGAATGGGGACTTAAAATAAAACAAAATTTACCAAAGAGTAGGGGATAATTTGCATTTTGTATCAGCTCCCACCCCATATCTATCTGAAGTCCTCCATCCTTTGAAAAGACATACAATCTTGGACAAAGTAAAAAATAAAAAATCAATGATGAATCTGTACGCAAGTTCAAGCCCGCCATTTTTTCATCATTGAAATTGGAGGGTGGGATGTTCTTCATTTTCCATTTGAAATGTCCAAGATTGAAGCTAAGTGCATCAGACTATGCGAAACAACAAAACAACCAATGCAGCATTATTAAAAGGCACAAATACAAATCGTACTTTAGGTAAGCTCGACACGTGCATCTCATCCGGGGAACAGGAAGTAGCACATGACAGTGGGTATATGTATCTCCATCACAAGTGAAATAAATTTATTATTATGAAGTCATCACAAAAGATCACGAAAGAACGGCTAAGAGGAAACTAAATTGACTCCAGAAATGCAACAATTGTGCACAACCTGTGCTTGTGTAAAATATGTGTGTATCACTCTTGATTCATTTTATTTCCAATCGGACGACAGTACCTGATCACAATAATATCAGGCCTGCAGACAATTAAAGTAAAAAACAACTCAGCAGATTCAAAACCTGTATGTGACAGAAGCTAACATGAATTATTCTAGGAATCAACATTTATGGTAATATCAATTTCGAGATAGGAATTTAATTCTGCTTGTGAATTAGGGAAATCAGCAAGAGAAGCTCCTTGCATGGGGTTCATGAAGAAAGCTTACTTAACGTACCGTCAACTTGCCCTCCGGTCTTTTTTACCCCATTCTCCGCCATTTTAACACCTGTCTATATCTTTCTCTCCCGTATACCGACAAGAACTTACACACATTGACGAAAAAGATAAAAGCAAGGGACTGAAGTCACGAAGAAGTTTCGAAAATGACATTGGAAACCATTCCTAAAAAATAGGACCGCTGGATTCACTGAAGCGTAACGCAGGCTCTCTTCAAAAAAACAATTGATCCAACATTTTTCAGTTAAGCTCCCATATTATAAAACAAGATGAATTCATAAAGGCCACCTTTTCCAGCCGTGGCTAAACGTATGAAACATGTCGTGCTCAATGTTGCAAGATGTTGCATTGCAATGTTGCTAGCGTTTGGCAAATACGTCTGCGTTCGCAGGCTAAAACGCGTTTGGCCAGGCCTTAACATAGCGTGCGTGCTTAGTAGTCCAAGAACCCAGGGAGGACCAACCAAATTTTTTTTCCGGCATTGACTTTTTAGCAAGCAGGGAAGCCAACTAGAGCTGGGGGCAACGAAAACGAAGCACAACAAGCACGTCCAACACAAAAAATGCACAAAATTGTGTTTGAAAGGCACTCAACAAGAACGAAAAAGGCCTCAAGTTGGTCTGCGGCAACTTTCAAATGTAGAAATTCTTGATGTTATAGTTGTTTTTTTATTACATTTGTTCAACCTGCCGAAAACAAATTAATTACAAATATCAACAAAACAATCGGAAAAGCGAATTACAGCTACACTGAAACACGGTCAAGAACATAAATCACTCATTACCTATAAACTTAACGGTATTACCGGATTTTCTTTCTGAATTTAGTTGGGTGCGGTGAGAAAATCTGAAAGTTTTCTGGAGTCCGTCTTCAGCAACTGCACTGTGCATGGCAATGTGAACTCGGCATCATTCTCAACAATCCAAACGCTTTGTTTACATGGGCATTTGACTTTGTTTGACTTTGTTTGCCTCTATCTATTAAATAACTAACAACAAATGAGAAAGTTTTTTTCAAGAAAGGGAAATTTGGGACACCATACGTTTCACCACCACCAGACTATCTGACATCTGATCATTTCTTATAATATGCGGCTAGATTGCAGAATACCTGTCCCACCAAATATCTAACTTTGAAAAAAAGACACGCATTGCGTACGTGTAGTATAGCAGTAACTTGACACAGTGCTTTATTCCATAACTGTCAACTGAGCAGCGTTTTGTTTTCCAGGAGATTCAAGTTGTCTTTTCGTAACATGTAGCCGTAATAGTACACATCGTAAATCATTATAGTGCTATGGTAGATGTCTTAGGTAAATAGCCCCCTGAGAAGACATGTAGTTACTAGTAAAATACTAAACCCGGAAAGATTGAATAAAATAGAAGGGAATCGAGAAATATTGGCTTCAAGGCAGACTTGGGCTCGATTACCAGCTGCTCTTTCGGGAAATGAGCCAGCGCTCACTCCCGAAATCGGGGAGGATACCCGGCGGAAATCGAGCCTATGCAGACATGAAGTTTGCTTCAATTTAGTTTTCACAGAAAGTTTCAAGAGTGTACTCTGCGCGTCTGACAGCAAGTTCACTGAAGTTAATCTCTATCCGGTGGGGTTAGCATCTGGATGGGAGACTTCAAATTATACGACTTGCCGTCAGAAACATAGCAGTGAAAATTTTGTTTTTACGTTCAAAGCAAGGTAAAGATTTTGCTAGCCTGCTTTATGCAAACAAAATATTGATGCAAAAGTAAATATACATTGATACAAAGTTTTTGGGAAGAGCAGAAGGAAGTTTTTAGGAAGTGTCGATCGGAATAAAACAAATTGCCATCAGCAACAAAGTTTTTTACATGAAAACAATATAAATTTCGTGCCGCGAATATCAAAAGTTACCATCTGCGAAAAACATTTTGGGAGATTTTTGCGACGTTCAATTTTCCTATTGTACGGCTGCACAAATAAATCGCAAAATCGAAAGTGACGTCGATTTCAGCGGCCGCCTGTGATCAAGTTACCTTGCGTGTTACTACCAACTCAAGAAACAAAGGATACATCTTGACAAAATGATGGCAAGACACCGGGTTTTTGTTTTTGTTAATTTTTTTCCTTCAAGTGTTATAAAGCTCGACAAGAAATGTGCGAATTCAACACAAAGATCACAATCGTCTAACTCCCGAGGTTGACTATTGTTTCTGCAAAGTCAAAAATTCACTCTCCTAGACGAGGTTATTTATCACCAGTTAATTCGATCCGGTTTTGGAAATAGAAGCTGCTTTGTTATACATCAGTGTCACAAATTCTTGCCGATTTTGGGGCTCATTTGTTGAAATTACAGCACGTTTCCAACAGACCTGTTTATTTTCGTGGTTTATGCACGAGCTGGGAGCCTATTTCCCACCTCGGACTCTTGCAACCCGGTGACATTGGTAAATTAACATTGGTAAATTAAATAAAAAACTTTCTTCTGGTATTGGTGCCCTAAATCGAATTAGGGATGTTGTTCACGTGATAACTTCATTCTCTTTATCTGGCTCTCGTGCAACCACATTTCAGCCACAGCAATATTGAAGAGATGTCTTGTTAGATGGTGACACGAGGGTTCTTTCAATCACCAAGCCGTTAAAGTGCTACTGTGATCAAATTTTTATCCCTTGAGTTTTTTGGTTTATCACATAGAGTACCATAAAACATTAAAAACGC
>OX421447.1:62476998-62494498 GCA_949126865.1 Montipora capitata | reverse complement strand
AGGTTATGGTAAGCAAGTTAAGCAACTATACCAAGCAGGACTATAAAAGGAGAACGATACAAAGCAGAAGGGTACTCCGGGCCAATTGCTATCCTATTTTCAAGCCTAGGGTTCTTGCCTCATTTGCAACCGACAAATATGGTCACTGTGGAGAAGACTTTCTGCATCTGGCCGATCGAAAGTTTGGGCCGTCATACAACGATTTCGCGCGGCAAGAGTGCGAAAGTTCTTCCTTTTGTAACGCCCGTAGACTACAAGTGTCCAGTCGTTGAGAAGACGCAAAAAATGGCTCGACTAGTAACAGTGTTCACAAGAATCGTAGGAGCACTCCGGATTTTAGTTGAGGGCGAGATGACCAAAGGCTGGTAGAACAGGGAACCTACTTTCCATACTCGTGGCCTGCGATCTCTACCACACCACACCGTCATCGTCTGCTGATTGGATCTTTCCAAGAAATTAAAATTTCGTTCTGCCCACAGCGATGAAAATCATCTCTTCACTGGAGTTCATCAAGGGGAGCCCGTATCTAGATTAATTCCTTGAGCCACCCTTTCCCGAGTAAATTTATTTTGAAGAACAGGTTTTCCCGCGAAAAATTTTAATGAGATAGCTTTGTTTTGATAGGACAATCACATGACTTTTTGAGGGCATGTAGTTTATTTGTGGCCCGAGCGGCATCAATAATTTTTGTTTTTTTTTTAATGGAATTGCTACTTTAATACAATACAAAGATATTACAAAGGGACCAAAAAATTTCACATTAAATTAAGTAGTAGCATCATTGATGCTACGACTTCTTAGAACCACCCATTTTTATGCTTTCGGCTGTATTTTTCTAAACATTATCGTTTAAAAATCCCATTTGACTCTAAAAATCCTAAAAAAAATCCGGATTTTTGTATCTGGGCCTACAGGGCCTTTTGAGCTCCCGCTCTTCGTTAAGCTAGTATCAATTTTTTGCCCTCAAGTAATCCGCCGATCAAATCGAAACTTCAACATCCCCGACCCCCGGGCAAACCCCGGGCATTTGACCTTTGCCTTCGTGGGGTGGGGAAAATTGAACCGGAAGAGTGAGGTTTCAAATTTTTTTTTTTTTCGGGTGCCGAAGTCGCTAGATATAGCATCTGTGAGCGATTGGCGTACAAAAAAGGTCTTCAAAAGATGGGCACAGAAAGACAAATCCGACTACAGGGTAGGGCATTTAAAAACTATTTTGGCCCGAGGAGGCGGGAATTTGAACGATCTAATCTTCAAAAGTTCAAATGCCTGTTGTTTGCCCGGGTTGGGGCAGTTTCGAGTTGATCGGTGCATAACTCGTCCCACTTAAAGCTCAGAAATTATTATCAATGAATATTATCAACAATATGATTGAATTATGTATTTGCTTCCAGCTAGAGAACAAATTTTTATATAATGCAACTAATCTGTGAATCCAAATATAAGGTTGCGTAGCAGGAGTTCTTTGTGGTACCCGCTTTAAAAAAAAACAGGTACTTCCTTATCTCAAAACTGAGTACACTGTTTGTATGAAACAAGGGAAATTGGCAGTGAATACGGACCGAAAAAAAACAAGGGGTTTTTATTCTATATCACAAAGAAGCCTGAAGAAGTTTTGAAAGACATAACTTTAATCTAAGGATGACATCGCCAATTCATTGTAATAACTGATACAAACTGATACTTGCTTGTTTACTTCCTATCGGTGCGAGGTTACCTATGTTCCAACTGTACAAACATGGCAGCCGCCAGAACTACCATTTTATCGTTTGCAGCTGGATTATCATTTGGGGTTCTCATCACCACCGTCCTGAATCACTTTAATAGAGAAGAAGTCATTCAAAAGTTATTTGTCCCAGAGAAGACTTCAGAGTCCGAGCCCCTAGATGTCACGCATAAAATCATTCACAGGGACATGGACAAATTCAAGGTCGAGTCGAAAGTCGATTTCGATGCAGATCTCTTAGATCATAATCACCATCTTTCTTTGAACGAAGAAGCTCTGAAAGAAAAGCAGACAATACGGATTCTCTGCTGGGTGATGACTAGTCCAAGTACGCTTTATACGAAAGGAAAACCAGTGAAAGAAACGTGGGGTAAGCGTTGCAACAAGCTGTTGTTTATGAGCTCGGAGGAAGATACCGACTTTCCTGCAATTGGATTGGACGTGAGGGAAGGACGGGACCAATTGTGGCCTAAAACACGAGCGGCTTGGGATTACGTTTATCGACATCATCTTGATGATGCTGACTGGTTTATGAAAGCAGACGATGATACCTTTGTTATCGTCGAAAATCTCCGACATTTGGTTTCAAGTTTGGATTCTGAGAAGCCCCATTTCCTGGGGAGATATTTCAAGCCCTTTGGCGGTTACAACAGCGGCGGAGCAGGATATGTATTCAGCAAAGAAACTCTCCGTAGGTTTAAGAAAGCACTTGAAGATACATCTTTGTGCGCCGAGGAATCATTCGCCGAGGATGTCGAAGTTGGAAGATGTTTGGGGGCAATGGGAGTGAAGCCAGCATACACAAGGGACCCCAGCGGGAGGGAGACCTTCATGCCTTTGCCTCCAGAACATCACCTTATTCCTGGATACCTAACAAAGGATTTTTGGCTTTGGAGTTACGATAATAATCCTTATAAAGAGGGTCCTGAATGTTGTTCAGATCATGCAGTGACATTCCATTATATAAATCCTAATATGATGTATGTTATGGAGTACATGGTTTATCATCTTAGACCTTATGGTATGGTTCATGATGACCATGCCCATGGCAAAAAATCTGAATCAACATCAAAATAATTTGAATCCCATGATATCATGATGGTGCTTTTTGTACTTGTCTCTACAAATAGATCGTCTTACGGTTGTAGCTATTAAAGTTACCTGGCTTAGAATGGAAGCAAGGCTTCCGGTGACCATTGTTTTGATACAAACTTTTGTCCTTTTCTAATGTTAATGTAGACTAATTAGAATTACAACAAATCAATTAACTTGATAAAGGCAGTGAAGGCTGTATCTATAACTGGCAGGCTTGCAGCCATTCATGGACTAGGTCACTGAGCAAACAACTGTAAAATGGCCTATTTAGAAGAGATTTTTATAGTGTTACTTGCCTTTTAAAATTAATAACAATGCCTTTTGCAAAGTACTTGTAATGAGGTGTTCTAGGACAATTTGTCAAAAATTACTGGACAAGATGTAAAAGCTTTCTGGAAGTAATAGATTGTATATCAATGATTTCCTTCATACAGAAAAATGATGGTATTTATATGCAATCCTTTGCAGTAATTCAATATTCGCTGATCATTATTATTTTGTTATTACCTATTCTTCACCTGTTACAGAATATAATGGGAACTCGATATCTACAGGCTCCTTGAAGATTGTATTATGGCATAGTATATTCCATAGCCCTTCAAGCTTGGTTTTTTCCAGGCTTCTTTGAAATTGCTTAAGTTATTTTACTTCTTTCAAATAATCATTCTTGCTGTAAAATGGTATTTTCGATAAACTTGAATCGCCCCATGTGAAGGAATCCAGAATCCAGCGAATGTGAGGCTTTGGAATCTGGAATCCAGAGCGTGACATCCGGAATCCATTGCATGAAATCTAGAATCCACAAATTTTGATGGAATCCAGGATCCGTTTTACTGGAACCAGTGAGTGTGGAATCTGGAATTCATGGCTCAGGATCTGGGATCTGGAATCTGAGGGCCACCTGGATTCCTTTACATAGGGCAACTGGAAACTTTTCATCCTTCTCATGGCCAGTTTATGTTTGATATTAACATCAATAGTTACATTCTGATATTAGAGGTGTATGACACTGTAGAGTAGCAGGACACTATGTCTGCTCATAACCTAGGTAAAGGGCCTAGATTCCCAGGGTTTTTTGAAGCTCAATGGTTACTAAGAGCATGCAGTGAGTAATACAGAGGTCATAGGCTCCGATCAGGCCTAGGACACTGATTTTTCAGTTGTCTTTTCACCCAATGCCAAGCAAGTAACATGTCACCCTTTTCCGAACGCTTTACGTCACCATAACATCAATGGTTGCATTATGATATTTTCTGGTGATAGATTTAAGTAATTCATTAATATTTTGCATTATTATGTGTTTTTTCTGGTCAGGTTATCCCTACCAGTAGCTTTATGCATAATTACTTGTTCCAGGAGCTCTGAAAAAGAATCTAGGCTAACTCATTCATGCCTGAAGTGACCCCCATTTATGAGAAAAAATCGTCAGGCATTAGACAAAGTAAAACCTGTAAGCCTCCCTCTTAGTACTGAAAGCATTATAACTTTATTAATCACTCACTGAAAAACTGTCCCCATTAACCTGTGACACCCTTAGCATTTTACTCTGTCTAATGCCCGACGATTTTACTTGTGAATGGGGAACCCCCTGGGAGTCAATGGGTTAATAGCTAATAATTTTATCTGCAAGCAGGCTTTTCAATTTTTCATGGCAGCTGGAATAATGCAAGTGACAAAGACGTGAGTCCGACAAGACTGATGAAAAAACAAGAGCTTTCCTTTTTCAATCTCCTCCCACCTTAACTTTCCCTTGCATGACTTATGCTGACTCAAAAAACTGGGGAGCCTGTTTGCAGGATAATAAACAATTATTATTGGATGAGGTTTTGGTGATATCCATAATTATCAAGGTCGAGGTGGGGGTTATCAGCCTTAGCAATAACCCATATCTGGATATTACAAAAACCGAACCTAATAATTATTTTATTATACATTGAACAAGAAAAAATGGTCATAACAGTGAGTGGGACTGATAATTTATTTCTAAATGTGTAATAATATACAAATCTGCAGCACATAACGCGATTGACAAAAAATTGTAAACATTAGACAATATGTAAAAAATTGAATAAAAGCTGGTTGAGAAAGTAAATAGCAATAAATAAGTCTAACTCAAGAAAACAAACCTGGAAGTCATGTTTTCGCTTCTTCACTTCATCAGCCTTAATAGAACTGGCATTCTGCAAAAAAAAAAGGTCACCAGTCAGCTACGCCATTCCTCCCTCCGAAGAAAAATTCTGGATCCGCCCCTGCAACGCGGTTGAACAGAAAGTTCAAGCGACTTGTCGCCACAGCCCTACACATTAAACCATTAAAACCGGAACGTAAACCCTTCGTAAAACTTCATTGGCCGTATTTATACTAGAGGACGTCTAAGACGTCCAGACGCATTAAACATCTGACCGTAAGTGCGACTAATATAAACACGGGAACGCGCTTAACTTCGACGGCCAGAAATCAAACTCACAATTTTCTTCAAAAGATACTGAGATTTAATCACCAAAGAGACTGTGTGCACTTCATTACTAAGTGCGTCCCAGTTTAGTGCGTCTCGTCTTTATACTAGACAGCTTAGACGTCTGAGACGACTACCACGTTTGTTAAGTGCGTCGTTTAGAGACCTTTAGACACACTTAACTTGAGACGTTTAATGAGTCCATCTTATTTCCCGTATTTATACTAGTCGTCTAAGATGTGTGAGACGTCTTAGACGTCCTCTAGTATAAATATGGCCATTAAAACCGTAACGTAAACCCTTCGATTCCTTCGAAAGAGTCCATTGTAAGGCGGTGAGAATAATTTTTAAATTACCTAAATATGAGATCATCACACGTACTCGAATGTTGCCTGTAGGCATCCGCTTAGCATAAAGCATAAAGCATAAAGCATTTCACCATAGACTACCTTAGGAGCTTCCGGACACAATTGCAATCAAGCACGATTTGGGACATACATAGTCTGCGGACAAAAGAATTACTAATGGTCGCGCGTTTTGGCAAGAACCACGGAAAAAATGCCATAACCCGTAGAGGACCGATATAGTGGAATGCTATCGTACGGAACATACAAGACTTTTCGGACACGAGCTTCAAGTGCCTGGCAGAGACACTTCGATCTTGTGACCTTTTCCAAGAATTGACATTTAGGGACACTTCTGTGTCGACTGCAAATTTTAGAAGTACAGCCGGATTTTAGCTACATTTAAGGAAATCTACGTATTTTGAGTTATCGGTTAGATGTAAAGGGAATGCACATCGCCTTTTAAATTAATTTAATATTGACTGTTTGATGTAAATAGTTTTAGTCAGAGTTTTTAACAATCGTTTATTTATTTATTTATTTATTTATGAATTTCTTTAAATGAACGATTTAATTATGAATATACCTTGTATAGTGTTCATTTTATATTTTAGATATTTAGTTTTTATTTGCACGACCCCACAAGCTGCAGAGCTTTAAATTTTTATCGTGCTTTATCGTGCTGTATCTGTCTGTCTGTCTTTCGGTACGGCAACCGAAATCGCTCTTTTTCCCTTGTGGCTGGTTTTTTGCCGTAGCAGATAAAATCCATAGAGGAATTTATATAGAAAGATTAAGCTTCTCGATTGCTGTCAACGGCAACGACAGGCTCTTGCTTGCTTCACCACGAAAATCCTGTTAATCTAGCTCATTTCGTGACCTCGCGACGCCGTTGCGACGCTCTAACCAACTCAGGCTAGTTAAGGAGTGGCTGGCTCACTATAAAGGACCCTCCGCAGAGAATTTAGAACACCTTTTTTTTAATCTTCATCATCATACTTGTCCTTTCCGCGCCCAGTGGCGCATAGGGCACGAACAAAAGATCTCCATTCTGTCCTTTCTTTAGCTAGTTGAATACCAGCCCAGCTTGCCCACCCAAATTCAATCCTCTCTTTTTCTACCATCCTACGCCAAGTATCTTTCGGTCTGCCTCTGCTTCTTTTTCCTGATGGTGACCAACCCAGTGCGATTGTCTTGTCATCCGAAGGTTCTCTACATAAGACGTGCCCTATCCACTCCCATCTTCTAGCTCTAATCATGCTTGTCGCTGATGCCTATTTCCCTTTCGTAAACGATCGTTGCCATTTGAAACGGTCGTTGCCATTTCTCAGAACGGTCGTTGCCATTTGAAACGGTCGATGCCAATTTTTAGCTCTGAATTACACTCATTAGGTTTAAGAACTCAAAAGGTTGCGGCTACTGGAAGTTGTGTCTCGCTGGTCATATGAGTTAGGGTTCGGGTGAGGGTTCTGTTTAGGGTGACGGCTAAGAACCCGAGTTCGAGTCTTGAAATTTTCGGACTCTTTTTTTCCTCCAGTTTTTCTTTTATAAATGTTTTTTTTTCCTTTTTTGTCATAATTTTTGTTAATATTTTTTCTTAGTTTGTTTCTTTTAATTTTCTTTGAAGTGAAGTGTGTAGTCGACCGTTATAAATGGCATCGACCGTTTCAAATGGCAACGACCGTTCTGAGAAATGGCAACGACCGTTTACGAAAGGGAAATTTGCGTCGCTGATTGTATTCCTGCTTGTCTATGGAGTTCTACACTGGTTACTGTCTTAGGCCAGAATATCTTCTTCTTCTGACAAAACATTGCTCTTATACAGTCGCAACTTTGTCCCTCTGCTGTATTGGTTTGATGCCCAGATCGTCCCCATCGTAATAAAGGCCGATCGTGCCTTTCCAATGCGACAATTAATATCTGCTGTGGAGCTCTCTTCACATGTGATCTCAGAGACCAAGCACGTAAAGGTGCTCACATTCTCTAACTCCTCCTCGTTAATGGTTATCAAACGCTAGGTGTCCGGTGCAATATTCATTACCTTGGACTTCTTGGTATTCACCTGCAGACCCACTCTTGCCCAGACTCTGACCAACTCATTTGTTTTCAATTGTAGCTGTTTACAAGTGTCCGACAACAGCGATAAATCGTCAGCATAACCTAAGTCTTCAAGCACTTGGAACCTACCCCAGTTGATACCGCGCCCCCTCTTTGTGGTATAGTTGCTATTGTCCAATCACTACACTAACAGAAATATGACAAACCCCTGCCTTATCCCTGACTTGATCACAAACTGACCACTCCGAGTACCTTCCATCATGTTCTACGGAGCACATAAAGTTGTTATAGAAAAGCTTAACCATGGTGATTAACTTTCCTGGAATTGCAGACACGGCCATGATGTTGCACAGACTGTCTCGATGGACACTATCAAAAGCTTTTCTTAAGTCCACAAAGTCGATGAACAATGGACTGTTCCACTCAACGCACTGCTCTATAATATTGCGGAGGATGAATATTTGATCAATACAATTTCTTCCGGTCCGAATACCATCCTGCCCCTTACTTAACATACAATCAACTTCCCCCTTTATCCTGTCTATGATGATTCTGCACAATATCTTTCCGGGAACCAACAAAAGTGTTACTTTTCTCCAGTTGTCACAAACCTCTAAATTGCCTTTCTTAGGCAATTTGACAATAACACCCTTTCGCCAATCTTATGGAATCACTTCTTAATTCCAAATCCTATTCTGAAACACGTGCTCAAGTGCGTTAGCTGTTATCCCAAGATCTACTTTCAGAACTTCAGCCTGTATGTTATCAATACCCGGGCACCTTTCCATTTTTGAGCCCCTTTAAGCTCCTAATTATCTCATTCTGTATCGATGTCGATGTATTGATGGGGGTTCTGTATCGATGTCCAACTCCGCCTTCTCCATCTCATCAATGGCATTCTGCGGACCTGGTTGGTTTAACACTTCCTCAAAGTGCTAATTCCATCTCTCAATTTAGCCGGCTTCAGAGGTGATCCTCACACCTTCTTTCGAACTAACCGGTACTCTCCTCTTAAATCTGCTGTTGGTTGTTCTTCTCGTAATAGCATGCAACGCTCCCTGTTCCCCTCTCTGGGCTGCCTCCTCAGTTTCCTTACCTAACCCGTCCAGATACTTTCTCTTATCTGATCGTAAACCATACTTAACCTCCCTCATTGTAGCTTTCTATATTGTTGTTTCATTTCAGCCTTGAGTCGCTCAGATCTTGTTACATTTATCTTGCTCTTCATTTTACTGCGTTCTCGGATCTCATCTCACAACTCTCATTAGAGATCCAGGTGGCTCTTTTCAGTCGTCTCCTTCAATCCTAAAACCTTTCTACTCGCTTCATCCGACTCTTTTTTGAACTCGTGACAGGTCCGCTCCAGGTCGGCAAGCGGTTGGAATCTGTTTCTCGACTTTTTTTGTTCCGTCATCAAACTTACCAGTACCGCAGAAAGGGGGGTAAAAGGTGCGCTCCGAGGATCTCAAGTTTATCGGTAACTCTAGTTCACTGCAAGAGATTATAAAGGTAAGAGAAGTAATCCCTCATACTGGCCCTATTCCCATCGTAATCCCTCTTAAGTTATTTTTAGATCTCCTGCGAGATCCGGTATTCCCACGAGGGTTAACTGATAGCCAATCACATGTCCCCATTTTTGCCAATGTTGACAGCTGAGCGAATTCCCACGCAATGATTCGCGTCGTTCGCGATTTACCATTTATCAAAAATGGCGGAGGATGTTGAGACAAACGCGTATACAGCTATTTTGAGAAAGGTTGTCGGAAAAAGTGCACGCGACAATCCTGTGTGGGTGATTAAAAGTGCACTGTTTTTCAAAGAAATTTAAAAGAATCGTACGGGAGGCCACTGATATATGTTTGCGAGTGCTGAAGGAAAGTAACAAAAGTAGGTTCGACAGCTACAGTCGTTAGAAACAGTGTATTGATCATATCCCATATTACCTTTCGGGATTGTCGCGTGCACTTTATTCTTGACAAACTTTCTCGAAATAGCTATATACATTTTGTGGACAAACGTGACTTGTTGACTACAGAGTTAAGCGATTACAATGACTTATGTTTTGAAACCTGTATCTTGGAAGGAACGAGTTATGTAACTGACAGGATTTTGTACAGAATGGCAAATGGAAGACTATAGTCGATAAGTACGATCTCTCTGACTTTCATAAACGCATTCTCGGTTTCCTTTGCGGGATTAAAATATGATGACTTAATTCTTATATGTTGATAAAGTAGACAGATAGAGCTCTACAACAGTACCAAACATGAAAGGAAAACTTGAATCAAGCGTCCGATAAAAATTTTTGAACCCGTGTTCGGATTCAAGTGAATTTGCAAAGCACGTATGTTAAATATAGCTGTCTCCTTAAAAAAATATTTAACACGGTTTCGTATATGGCACAACCTTGAATGTGGTATCATTGAAAACTAGACAATTAAGCTATTTCAGTTATAGATGCTTGAAACCTGTATCTTGAAAGGATCGAGTTTTATAAGCGACAGAATTTTGTAAACATTGGCAATTCGCAGACTACAGTCATGACAAGTAATATATCGCTGACTTGGTTAACGCGCTCTTAATTTTCTTCGCGGGATTAAAATCTGACGACTTAATTCTTAGAGATTCATAAATTAGACAGATATCAGACATGAAAGGAAAACTTGAACAGACAGTGCGATCAAAATGTATGAACAAGTGGTGTCGCATGGAAGTCAATTTGCAAAGCACGCATGTTAACTATACCTGCATCTTTCAAAATTATTAAACACGGTTTCGTTCATTGGACAGTGTTGAAATTGGTGTCACTGTAAACAACACAGTTAAGCGATTTGAATGATATATCTTTGCATCTTGTATCTTGAAAGTAACGAGTTTTAAAGGCGACAGAATTTTGTACACAATGAAATATCGCGGACTACAGTCACCAAGTAACATATTCCTGACTTGGTCAACGCGTTCTCGATTTTCTTAGCGGACTTAAACTATGGTGACTTAATTCTATGATATTCATAAATTAGACAGCTAACGCTTTCAAACAGTACCACACATGACAGGAAAATTTCAATTGACCGCAAGATAAAAAATTTTTAAAACCGTAAGATCGGATTGAAGTCAATTTGCAACGCACGCGTAAAATATAGCTCTCTCTTACAAATTATTTAACACGGTTTCCTACATTAGACAATCATAAAATTGGTATCAGAGTGAATTATACAGTTAACCGATTTCCATGATATATGATTGCAAACTGTATCTTGACAGGGACGAGCTTTGTAAGCGACAGAATTTTGTAGACGATGAGAAAGTGCGCACTAAAATGGACAAGTAACGCAATGCAACCAAGGTAAACATATCTGCATTTGTCAAAATTATTTAACACGGTTTGACAGATTGGAGATTCTTCAAATTGGTATCACTGTAAACTAGACAGTTAAGCAATTCCAAGGATGTATGTTTGAAACCTGTATCTTGCAGACAATGAATTTTATCAGGCCATGAAACTCAATTTTGAAAACGGAGAGTGGCATCGTACAGAATTTGCTGCACTTTCCCTCCTCCACGAAACTTCCACGTAACGCGCGCGGTAACATTATCCGCGGGAAAATTGATATCATCTAAAAATAACCTAAGAGGGATTACGATGGGAATAGGGCCAGTATGAGGGATTACTTCTCTTACCTTTATAATCTCTTGTTCACTGTCATGTGTTACCATCGTAAAATCAGGACTTTTGTGTTTACTGTGACTTCAGCGGTGATAGGATGATTTTCTTTCTCTTTTTTGTGTGATCCTCCTTTTAAATGAAGTTCAAGTTCAAGTTTTTTAGATTATGGAATTGGAAGCCAGCTATCCTGGCAGGGTGAATTTATGATGATACCCTCGACACTCTCGTGTGACACCCCACTTTGACTTCCGGTGATTCCGGTCAAGGACTGCGTTATGCGACTGGGGTATGTATGCATCATTGTTTCCCTGTCATAAGAGTATGGTGACACGAAGGATGGATCTTCGTTTCCTGGTGCTGCGGACGACTCTTTGCGCTTTTTCTCTATTAACACGGAATGTTGAAGGACAGACGAGTAAGTATACCGTTTTCCTAGCATACACTCACGTCTTTAGGACGATAATTATTAACACAACCGAAGTGTTCGTCAACACTCAGCATATCATGAACCTGACTGTTAGCAATCGTTGTGTTTGCCATTGAACTAAAAGAGAATATGCTTTGCTAAATATCATCGATTGGTCCTCAAATAAAAGTATCAGCGAGCTGAGTTGTAACGGCTGTAAAAAGAGCGACATATTCCCATATTTCCGGGTGTCATTGGTGTTAAGCACATTACAATTGCAAGACGCCTTACAACTTCGTAACTCAGCTATAGAATACCTTTACAACTTATTACTTAGTACGTCGTTCACCAAAAATAGTGAAGCGTCAATATATGGATTAATGGACAAACAGAAGTATCCTGATTGAGGAGACTAGTTGTTATACTTTGTCCGTAGAGTGTCGACCGCAGTAGGATATATAACACTAATTTTTCAGTCAAAAGCAAAATTTGTTACCTAGTAACGAAGCACGCCAATTGCGAAGCAAAGAAATAACTTTGCCAAGACCTTAAATATACCAGTAACTGTGTTGATCTATGATAAAGAAAGCAACCAATTTACTGCCTCAAAATTTATATTTTGGTAAACGTACGCTTAGCCGAGGTCTCAGAATAAGCAACGTGACATGACTTTGTATTACTGCATAAAGTATAGACGAATTCAACAGAAAACGGGGTCAAACGATTCTGAATTGTTGTGTTTTGGCATAGGGACCCTTTTGGGACAGCAAACGTCAGCTTTTAAACACAAAAAACTCTCGAAAAACGTATTTCGTCTGTTTTCTTAAAACCTCACTGTCACGGATTAAATGAGGAAATATGTCTGTGGTTCTTATTTCAAGCGGAACGACTGGAGTACAACTTCCTCGTGATGGCCCAACTCGGCCCTTTAGAGAATACCGGATTTAATTTTATTTAGGTTTGTAACTTGATTATGTAAGATCGTGCACGATCCGGATAAATAAAGTAAGATCGCGACCTGGATCGCGCAATCAATGGTGTTGAGAAACACTGTCGTTTGACTGATGTTTGGACCGTGATAACCCATGCGAAAATGCGAAAATTGGGAATTTTTGGAATTTGTCGACATCTTTCAGTTTTCAAGTCGGAAGAGCTGTGACTTGATTACATCATAACCTTTATTAAAACACGGTAAAAAGTTAAAGGTAAAAGCTTGGGTGGCCGTGTATTACATAAAATAAACGTATTAAAATAACAAATTAGAAATATTAAAATTACAAAATCAAAAGTGCATCAATCTAAATGCATTTGAAGGTACAGCCTCTGTACCCCCTGTGCCAGTATTTCCCCTGTGTCCGTGTCCCTGTGTTAACCCCCTGTGTCCGTATTTCAATAATGTATAAAATCCGTTCTATCCGTTCTAAATCTATTATCTATGTAGTACTCCCTCCATTCTCTACGCTAACGCCAATTTGCGCGAGAAAAACCAAAGTCATAAAAGACAACTTTCTACATGCATTGTGATTACATTTGAAATGCGGATGTTGCAGTAATTGTAAATAACAGAACTCAAATCGCCGGCTCTGAAATGAGGTTTAAGTCTCTGACCTCATTTCAGATATGCACAAAAAAGAAAAATAAATCGTTTGTCGTTACCGTGAGTGAGGACACTCGAACCATGAACACTTGATATTTTTTTGTACATTTTTTTGGTGACTATAGAATGTGGGCTCGGCCTTTTGACAAGAGTATTTAATGTTTTTACACGTACAAAATGCTATACATGTAACACTATACATCATAAGAAGAGCCTTTATGTCTTCCTCCCCCAAAAAAACAATGTACTCAAAAATGTCAAGTGTTCACGGTTCAAGTGTCCTTACTGTAAATTATGAAAACTATTCAGCGATGAGGTATTTCGGATAACCAGCCAGAATAACATTCACTTGGCACAGGAACGACATTAACAGTGACTTCTAAAAGCGAGTGAATTGAAAATATTTTGGTAGCTGGAACTAGAGAGGTGTAAATTAATTCATCATGCGCTATTCATTCCTCCGACACAGACTGACGTCACCGCACGGGAAGAATCAAGACAGAAAAAACATATCGAAACAGGGATACAACAGTTCATTTTGTTTCCCTCGAATCTCAATGTTTCCCGGAGGCGCAGCCGAAACTTTGAGATTCGAGGGAAACAAAATGAACTGTTTCCCGAGGGACCAGTCATTAAGTGACCTCGAAGTAACCAATGCGAGCGGGCGCTGCTGGGAAAAAATAAACTCAGCCATAAAACAATTTCTAATAATACAGAGATTTATCATCTCGTTTACGTGAAACGCGAACGGGAAAAGTGACCACGTGACCATGATTTTCCCGCCATTTTTGCGTTTGCCGTTTGCCTCTCGCCGTTTCTACGTGAAGGAAGGCATTTTCGCGTTGCATCTGAACAAAAGGGAGGAGGCCGTGGCTGTTATGCTTATGTCGACGCTTGTTTTCTCGCTTAGCATTAGCTACTTAATGCTTGCTCTTGTGCTTGCTTGCTTGCTGGCATCGCTGGAGAAAAACAGGCTTAACACGAATCGTATCAAAGCAAACGTCAAGCTTGGGGGAAAAAGTTTACCGTTCAAAAGGATAAGCAATGTGCCCTTTTTTGTAAGATAATGACCTTCCGTGCCTTGGGTTACCGCTCAAGCATTCTTTAACTTGTGTAGAAGCGACGTTGAAATAGAGAGTTTTGAAGCAAGCAACCGTGGACAATCTTCTTGTCGGTGCCGGTACGTTGGATCAGTGGCTTGATCTGATCGGCGTAATTACAAGTTGAGAAACTAAATATTTTAAGCAAGAGCCGATACAACGTAGATTTGATTTTAGTGGTGTACTATATTTCGGCTGGCCAAACCAGCCTTCTTCAGGTACAATGAGAGTTTACATTGGATTGCTTGTATGTACATATATATAGTAACGAATGGAATGTAACTGCCATGTTTGGAACTGCCACGTATGGAATGTAACTGCCATGTTTTATCACATTTTTTCCAACATCCATTAACTATATATATGTACATAATATATGTACATAGAAGCAATTCAATGTAAACTCTCATTGTACCGGAAGAAGGCTGGTTTGGCCAGCCGAAATATCATGTAGTACACCACTAAAATCAAATCTACGTTGTATCGGCTCTTGCTTAAAATATTTAGTTGAAATAGATTTCCGCGCCAAAAATTCCGTCGGGCGCACAACACGGCTTATTTTTGGCGAAGATGGCAGGTAGGGAGGAAAACTCTGTCCTTGGGTCCTTACATGAAACCATGTACTGAAAGAATGATAAAGGTCCTTAGAGGACCTCGTAAATACTGTAACATGTGGATTCCTATTCAATCGCTTGTTACTTTTTCGGCCCTCGCGGTTTGTGTTTATTTATAACTACAATTTTTTTTAAAGATCTCTTGGGGTTGAGAAGATATAAATTCAACACTTCTCCTTATGGTTCACTCTTAATTAAAAGTCCTTGGAAGTCCTTCAATCCTCAAGTTAACGTTAACGACTTCAACTGATCAGCTACACAGCTGAGTTTCCATCAACCTCGTCCCGGGACCTCTCCCTTGGCTTCTACCCAGCCCAGAAGCCAAAGGAGAGGTCCTGGGAACGAGGTTGAGCTTCCATAAACAATATTTTATGCTTAAGGAGCAGAGCTATCGGAGCCTTCTAATTTCAGGGCTACTTTTTAATTACTATGTGGTGTTTGAGGACTTGATGGAAAATCATGCCGAAAACCTCTCTTGGCACATTAAAGGAACTGTCATCTGTCATGAATACAGCCCGCTGAAACCCGCAGGAACAGACTAGATCAAAAATGGCAGAGAGCTTATAAAAACGTTTTTATCTAGGAAAACAAAATGATAGAATCTTTTAAAATGAAAGTATAACTGGAGCTAAGGTTAAATAAACAAATCATTTCCAGTGGCAGAAACCGATTTTAAAAACTTTTTTTCCTCAAAAGTGGAGTTGCTTTGTTGTATCCTGAAGTTCGCCGTTCCATGCAACTGTTTTACGCTTAATTTATAACAGTATACTCAGCAAAATAAAACTATTTTACGAGTTGATTAGTATATGTGCTGGGAAACAACCAGGAAGCATAATCCTTCTTACTTTCAATGTACCTTAATTCAGCATAAGACACCTTCTTGAAAGACCCCACAATAAGGTCTAACATCAAACCAATGACCACCAAAGTTTCAATGAGCCTTATTCGCGCGGCGGCCATATTGGCCACAGACAATAGATTTCGTACCCCGAGCCTTCCCGAGCCTCGTGTTGCCAATGTTTGGGAACGAGTTTCGGTGCGCAAAAACGGAAGTTTTCAATCCTTCGGGACTCAACATGGCTGCCCTGTGATTAATTAAGACCTATTTCACGGCCAACAATTTTCCATTGTTTAACGACATTTCTTTTTCTCTTAATCCCCTCTATTGCCATTTGTTAATTTCTCACTATCCCCCACCCCAACCTTTTTTGTCTTCACTGCTTAATTGTTTTATTTTCAATTTTATCTCCTGTGGTTTAGGTTCGGTTTTAACAAGACCGACACCAAGCCCCACACTAAGTCCAACCTTGCCCTTCTCTTTCTCTGAATCTCTTAAATCAACGGGCATTTCAGTTTCTGAAGCATCACCTGCTACAGAAGTATTTGTTACACACAGTACAAGTGGGGCATCACAGTCTTCCGTCCAGTCTTCCGCCCAGTCTTCCACCCAATCGGTATCCAGTCAGACAGTACAAGGAAATGAGACAACCACCAAAACACCATTAACAACTTCAGGTAACGATCTTCATAAAGTAGTGTTTTGTCCGTTTCTCAACATCGAGCCAGTGGTTCTCCGTTTTCCTGCCTTGACGTCGAGTTTGAGTCGAGTAGTAGATGATGAGGCTTAATCGAATGAAAGAGAAGGACTAGCTTCGAGTTCACTTGGGTTTTCGCTAAATAATGTCATCGAGACCAAATGAAACCTATATGCTTCAGAACCATGGCATTGAGTGTTAGGTTTCTGGGACTGTCCAGTCTGAGCTCAGATCTTGATTCTAAAAACTATCTCCGCCTCCCCGTAAGGTTATCTCCTTGCTCTGTTTTTAACAATCCAGCCGTCTGTACTAGACCTGATCGGCTAACTCAACAACCAGAAATCGCGTAAAAAAAGTTGCTTTTCCAACTCGCTTATAGTTAAGCGAGTCGGCAAACTTCAGTGGAATTCTTATTAAACTTAAGCCACCAAACCAGGTAGCTTAAGCGAGTTGGCAACAAGGAGTCCCTTGCAGTTATTCAAATCAAAAATATAACAGGCGACCTACTTTATTTTGATTATTGTATTGGCACCTGTTCTCTCCTCATTTAATCATACCCGTGAAAACGCGTATCATCTTTAAAGAGGCTCGAATGAGTTTCAACACTTAGAAGACTCTCTGTTTAGATCGAATAACGCCACAACACTGTATCACGTAACAGCAATGTTATGGTACCATATGAAACAATGATTATTTCCAAACAAGATGTGATCATCATTGTAATGTAATAAGTTAGCTTGGCAACGGGAAAGCCCAGCAAAAACACCCTATATTTTGGATTTAGTCGCTCATATCTCAAAAACGAACTAGGTGACCCCCCTTGTTTTATTCCTGAAAAGTGATTAGAAAGCTACGATGAAGCTTTCGGCAAAAGTGTAAAAAAATTCTGTCCAGAGGATTTAGAGC
>OX421447.1:62466998-62469498 GCA_949126865.1 Montipora capitata | reverse complement strand
AAAGCGTCTACATCATTGCTCGCCAGTGCCTCATCCCATGTTAGAGAAGTAAGATCATCTACTTTCCGCCTACACAAGTAACAAAATTATAATATTGTTATATCAATCTGTATAAGGAATCAATCTGCTGTGTTGGTGTTCTAAACCAAAGAAACAAAGACCATGTCAGTGTCCCAAATAAATTACACCTATTATTACTTTATTATCCAAATATTTCCTTAACATGTGTCAGTAAAGAGATAAGGCTGTAATAGTGTATGGCATGTGATTGAAAGCACTCGATAAAAGGGACCATTATTTTTTAAATTTATGGGTTAAGGGTGGATATGTGGATTTGCACGAAGCAAGAAACATTCCTGCGTGCATAGTAAGTGGAGGAGTCAGTTAAAAAAACCTTTGTGGAAAGATATATTAGCCAAGCTAGATGGGGACATTGGGGTCTGCGGAAATGCAGTATCTCTTAGTTTTTAGGGCAGTATTTCGGAAGATGTAGTCCTAAAAGTTGGGAATTGCAGTATGATCAAACCCTACAAAAAGCAGTCCTCATCTTTGGTACACGGTATTCAGTGCAGAAATTACATCACGGAATTATCAGACTTCCGGTTGCCCCATGGGGAAATTGGAAACTCTCCAACCTTCCTCCTTTGTGCAAGATCAGGCTAAATGCAAGCGCAGTTCGTTTTAACAATCGTTTGCTGTACTAACAAAGGTAATCAGACTGCGTGCACAGAGCAACATGTACCCAGGGTGCCAGAGGAATTTTTTTTCAAGGTCGGAGAGAACGCTCAGTAATTTCAAACCAACGGTCCTCTGGAAACCAGGGTAAGCAACATGGGGAAGAAAATATAGAACATATTAATTTCGGTTTTTAACAGTTTTTGACCATGGTATTTCAGTATTTGCCCTTTTTTGGCACAGAAATGCGGCATTGGGCAACCCCCAATGTCCCCCTCCAAACTACAAAACAATGGTTTGTCACAATAATTTTATTGTAAGGAGAAATGGGGAAATGTCGGCAAATGTTACCACATGAGTCCAACAAATTGACCTGCTACCAACTGAGTGGCTCCAAAGTTCAGTTGGTAGAGCATTGCACCAGCATCGCAGAGATCATTGGTTCAAATCCCATTGGAGCCACCTAAAATTTTCAGGTGTCTAATAGACACCAGCGAGGATCACTTCTCTCAATTTAGATTTAATTTTTAATGATGACTCAGGAACATTAAGAAAATCCAAGTGCTCCTCCATAGCAACCATTAATGTACAACCTTTGGATCACTAGTTCAGATGCTTTGCCTCTCAGAGGTGTATAGGAGACTTGTGGAACTTAGCCATTTCACTAGGTTCAGTTGAAGATAATATGAAATATTGTTTTAATGGTGCATGCTCACAATACTGAAGGAGATGGTAAATGTTAACCCTTTGACACCCAACCAGCCTGAACCGGCCATACTTAGTATTTTACTCTGTCTAACGCCAGACGATTTTACTCCTCAACGGGGAACCCCCAGGAGTCAATGGGTTAATCACTCACTGAAAAACCCTCATTAATTAACCAGACACCAGACAATTTTAGTTGTCAATGAGGAACCCCCAGGAGTCAATGGGCTAACCAAGGAAATATGATTATGGAGATTTATTAGTCCACTATTACGTCATTTTACCGTATTTGGTCAAGAGAATGTGCAAAAACAGTGTAGTGTCCCAGTTTGACCGGTTTAGAACTGAGCAAATACGGATGGAACAAGCGTTGTTCAACATCAACAGGCATTGACTCCTGGGAGTGAGGCTAAACAGATTTTACTCTGTCTAAAACCAGACAATTTTACTCAGCAACTGGAGGCATCCTAGGTTGCCCCAGGGGTCAATGGGTTAAAGAAATTATTTTCAAGACTGTGCACAGCCCAAGAATTTAGCTTGTCATTACTTGTCATTCGTCATTTTGTTTATCCAATCAAATAAAGGCATTTGAATGGTTTTGTCTGTGTTATATAATATTGTTTTCATCATTCACACTTGCCTTATTATGCAATCTATACGATTCTCAGTCAATGCAGGAAGAAGCCAAAATGCTAGAAATGGTGTGATAGTGCAAATAATATAATAGATCCCTTATTGAAAGGTTAAACATTAAATATGTGGGGCCATTTTGCTCGTTGCTTGGGTTTCCTCGCCCCTTCTGGGCTTGGGAAAATACTACTCAACTCGCAAAATATACAAGCAAATCATATGTTAAACCATTCAATAAGGTGCTCGTACTGGTCTTTCTTTTGATGAGCCTACAGTCTTCGAATAATCTAATAAACCCATGAGGAAATCCTCCAAACTAGGATAAGACAACCCTCTTTATCTAGGACAAGACAGCCCTTCTAATCTAGTTTGGAGACTCATGGCAGTTAATCCATGAGTTCATAGTTCAGTTGGCAGTTGGATACTGTGGTGCTAAGACTGAAATTGACATAGCTGTGCATTCTCGAAAGTTTCCAGTAAAAAAGGAGAT
>OX421447.1:62459498-62461998 GCA_949126865.1 Montipora capitata | reverse complement strand
AAATAAAGCAAAGGGCAATGTGATTCTTTTTATGGAGTCTATAGCTAAGGTATACTTGAACAGAAAAAAAATGGATCTCAGAGGTTGTGATTCAATTTAGAACCTCTTATTTTTCAAGATCTTTTGCACCATGTCTGCTTGTGCATCACTTATTTTGAGTTCATCAACCTCTGCTTCAAAATTTTTCAGTGAACCATAACCTCCAACATAGCCATTCAACCGTGCTGCCACAAAAGAGCTCACCAACTCAACACCATTTAATCCGAGACTCTTCAACAATGTGGGATGCTGACGTAGCAAGTACTTCTGATGGTAACTGGAAAAGAATAATATCCTGAAAGTTAGTTATCCATGGTACATGTGGAAACACATGCAACAAAAAATCTTCTTCAAGTCACTGACATAAATTGATCGGTAACCAAGACCTTTGAAATGCTTCTTTCCCTTTCCTTGGTTCCCATGCATAAACTAGGACTGTGATAGATTTTGAATTCTCTCCTGTACACCACTAATATTATTAGATTCTTGTTGTTGAACCAAGGGAAAAGATACCTTCACTTAAGGACTGGAAATGAACTAGACCATTTTTTGATAACATCTAGAAGCTCTATACATTTTCTTTTCCACAACCTCAAACCTCAAAGAATCCCATAACATTTAACATTCTATTGAATATCTGAACATTCAATCAAATTGAAATAATGACAATAATGTTCAATAGACAGCCTTTGGTGTTTGTATTTACTTAAAAAACATTTACATTAGTGTAAAGAATTATCTTCAAATCTGCTTTACAATTAAAAATAGAGAAATCATCATCATCATTATATCTTTGTTTCCCTAGGATTTTTAAAGTAGTGTGGGTTCTTTTACGTCCCACAGGGTTATGGACATTGAAGGGTTTTGAGACAGCGCCCACAGTTAATAATCCTTATCCAAGAAGACTAGAGAGTCTCACTCAAAGACTCTGGGTGTTGGTCCGCCTAAAGTCTTTACCCCTCAACCTCCTGCATGGAGATGCAGGGATGGCGCAGTGGCGAGAGCACTCGCCTACCACCAATGTGGCCCTGGTGCGATTCTCAGACTTGGCGTTATATGTGGGTTGAGTTTGTTGGTTCTCTACTCTGCAACGGCTACTTTTTCTCTGGGTACTCCGGTTTCCCCCTCTCTTCAAAAACCAACATTTGATTTGATTTGCATTAATTTGTTGATTTCTATGTACGAACAGATAAAATGGCAACAACTAAGAGAAAATAAACATAACCGTACTCTTCTGCATCATAAAATGTCTTGGCTGGGAGAATCTTTGTTACTATGGGTCTCCGAAGCGTCTTCTGGTACTGATCACGAGTCTTCTCTGCAAGTTGCTTCTGTTCTTCATCATGATAAAAAATGGCTGACATGTATTGTGCTTTGTGGCTTGTTGTAGCATCATGATTTTTCCAAAATATTTCTAACAGGTCAGTGTATGTTGTTCTACTTGGATCATACTCCATCTGAACAGTTTCTGTATGGTTCCCACTGTGTAATGCATAGAAAAAAAGACAAATTCAGTTTTTAATAGGAAAATCTTGAACAATGTGAAGAAAATAGCTTTTTATCCATTTTAACTTATTGAACTGTAAAGGATTACCACAATGCACATTTTTTAATAATAATAACAACAATTTGACCCCATGGAAGGGAGAAAACATGTATACCGTACATATGCCCAGCTAGCCATGAAAATATAAATTTTTCTTATTGATACACAAAATATTGAACTTATTCGAACATATTCTTTCAGACTATTCTGGTATACAGCTGTAGGAACTAATGGAATATGAATAGTATTGGTGGTTTTCACATTGTATCATCACCAGCCATGTTGGTGGACGAAACAAATGATCTCTCATTGCAGCATTGTTGTCGTGTCTCTAGACACTGGTTGCAAATTATTTTAGGATCATTGTTTCAATGTGAACAGAATCAAAATAATCATGAGTCAGCTTCTCAGCAAAAATTCTACTTATTTGGCTCTTGGAATGAGGAAAGTAGATTACTAAAAATACACTTTTTGTGACGACAATGCAGAAATCTTGAATGTCTTTGTGTACTAGTTTTTAACAAAATTTTTCTAAAAACCATTCTGGATTCGTTCCATTCATTTCATTCTGGAATGTTTTATTTCATTTTCATCATATCCAGATTGTTTTTTTTGAAATAGGAACAAAGGAAATAGTGCCATTAAAAAGTTTCTGCCCCCCCCTCCCCTCCCCTCCTTATGACTCGGTCAACACTAATTTCCATCCCTCAAACTGACATTGGACATTTCATAACAATTACATGACGCAATATCCCATGTTAATATTGACAAGCTTACCACTCTAAAAAGAATGAAAACAGGCAGAATTACAGCTTTCGTTCAACAAGAAATAGCGTTTCCACGCTATGCCACACTGATCTACAGTATTTAGGTCTAAAAACCCCATTGAAGATGGTTAATTTTCAATTGTTTTGC
>OX421447.1:62434498-62451998 GCA_949126865.1 Montipora capitata | reverse complement strand
TCGGTAAAAAGAGTAGTTAACCGAACCGTAAAATGAAAGCTAAAATTTTAAACGAGTGATTAGGCCTAATCACTGAAACGAGTGCTTAGGCTTAATCAGTAAACGAGTGCTATATTCTTCTCAAGGTCTGGATAAAAAGTCTAGTTAACCGAACCGTAAAATGAAAGCTAAAATGGCTAAACTGCAGAATACCCTGCCACTCCAATAAAGTTCTGCGTAGCTGGCTACGCGGTACGCAAAAACTAATAAATTCAAGTTGAAGTATGTAATTTATTCAAAAGAGTTTTCCTCGTTCTAAAGGCGTGACTCGCGAATTAAGCAGTGATCAATTGTGAATTTTACGGCAGGTACAAAACACAGGTCACAGGTCATTGTTTTACCAATACAGAAAGTATCCTAAACATTCATAAAAGCTAACCTGACGCCTAAAAACGTTTTTTTAGGGACCTAAGGTTAGCTTTTATTAATGTTTAGGATACTTTCTTAATTGGTAAAACAATGACCTGTGAACTGTGACCTGTGACCTCTGTTTTGTACCTGCCGTGAATTTTACGGTTCGGTTAACTACATTTTTCACAAGACCGTGTGAAGAAAATAGCACTCGGTTTACTGATTAAGCCTTTTTAAGCACTCGTTTCAGTGATTAGGCCTAAACTCTCTTTTAACATTTTTGCTTTCATTTTACGGTTCGGTTAACTACACTTTTCACGAGATATCTCACTGCGTACCTCGTAGCCAGCTGCTAAGATAGCCTTCCATCTTGAATTGAGTATCTTCGGTGTACCGCGTATCCAGCTTAGCTTCAGTTCCCACGACCTGCTCCCGTTTGACCTTGTAGCTCAGTCGGTAGAACAGCGGTGATCTAACCCGAAGGTCGTGGGTTCAATTCCCCACCCTGGTCAGAGTTTTTCTCTGTCCTTGTGTAGGCCCATTTCCATTAGTAGGGCTAACGCTCGCGTCGTTCATATGGTGTAGAAAAATAGCACTTAACCTTACACTCTAATCAGCTAAAGCTTCTAACATAGCCTTCCATCTTCAATTGAGAATCTTCCGCGTACCGCGTAGCCAGCTTCTAAAAAGATAGCTATTTTCAATTCACAATTTATTATTACTTCTGCGTACTGCGTGTTTTTCCGACTATTTGGAAAATCCGCGACTCTTCTTAGGGACTGGTGTTCTCTTGTTGTTCAGTGTTCTGCTGATTTTCGCAAAATTCGAAATTTTTTCCTTTTTTTGAATTAAATGTTCCTTAAATATCTTACATTTTGTTATGTATCCGTATTTGCTATGTAGTTGAGCTGTAAATGTAATGTCTCGAATTAAGATAGTAGCTCTTCTAGTTGCTCTGAAATTCGAGATGAAAGAAAGTCTATGCATGTGTGTCCGTTACCTTTAGCAAGGCGCCTGCGTACTGCACTTTGTATTCCGTGACTCCAGTGCTTACCATATGAGAGGTAAAATGACTTTTGCCATGAATATATAAGCGATCGAAATCTTACACTAAATTGTAACGACAAGGGCGGTCTGGAGCTGTGAGTAGGCGTGGGATTTGTCACATATGGTTTAGGGGCCGAAATATATCTCCCCCTCAATGCCGTACCAGGAGGCGAGGTCGGTAGCAGAAAGCAGCAAAGGGCCAACTGCGTCCAAAAGCGATCGCACGGGCCGAAATCCCGGGATGACTCGTTTGGTACGACGCTCCAGCGCCACGTCTGGAGGTACTGCATTTTTTCTCTCCTGTTCAAACATTCCGTCAGCACATGCCTAAATGTTCTGGCTCTCCGATACGTAGCTATTCGCGTCACCAGAGCCCCGGATCTTATGTCTGCGCATGACCCTGGGCTCTGGGAAACTCTATGTAGGAGAACATGCGCCGTAGGGTTCTTATCGCCAACAATTGGCGCCTGCTCTCTGCTCGTGCTATCATGAATGCACCAATCAGAGACGCTTTTCATTGTTGTTTACGAAAACCAATGAGAAGACACTTTGTATCAGAGTTTCCCAGAGCTCTTATGCGCAAAAGACAAGAATTGATACTAAGCATACCAAAAAAAGATGCTGGTTTTAACAAGGAATTGATATTTTAAGTACTAAATACAATATGAGCGACTGTATGGTATCGGATATACAATGTCGAGCCGAAGGCGAGACATTTTATATCCGATACAATATGGGCGCGAATATTGTATTGATTAATCAGAAACATGAAAAAAAAAAAACCAAACGGCCCGCGTAATGCTACACGACACCGCTCGCAATGAATTAAAACTGCTGAGGAGACGCGTGGAAGAATGAAACTCACACAAGTTATACATCTGCACACTCAACAGCAAACTCCACAAATCGTAAAAAATCACCTTCCAAATTGGCCCATGCACTAAACTTCCGGTACATTCAAATACATAAGATAGCTAAAATTGACGAATTTGTCTTAAATAGTTCACAAGGCAAAGCTATGTAAGTGTTATCACTTTTTTGTCAAAGTGACTGCTATGCGGTTCCGGGTCCAAGCCTACACACCAAAGTTCAACCCAAAAACAGACACGGAGCGAGAACTAAGAAATTGCTTCGAGGACATGTTGTTAATTACAAGGAGGGCCCTCGAAAACCACTTTGAGTCAAGGCATCCTGGACATGAGGCACCTAAAATTATTCAATTCTCTCTTGGGGGTAAACAAGCTCCTCAAGTGCATCTTCGACTTCTAAAAGACCGTGCAAGGCACGAAAGATACATGGTATGGTTAACAGAATTGGTGGAATGCAATAACCCTGCACACAATCCCTGTGTTCCTGGTAAGTATTTTCATTAACGAACGAAATGATATAAGAAATGAATCACATATAGAACATAACTGCGAGGATCGTACCTTCACTTTATCTTAGCTTCATGGTTTCACTTTACTTTCATTACGAGTACTACCATTTAATAATAAAATCTCCGTTTAAAGAAGCAAATTAAGCGTTTCGAAAGTCCTGCTTTCCTGTGCTTACTATTTGTTACGTCATCAAATGATTTCTTTGTGCTCTTTGTTTAAGTCTATTAATTTATGCTTATGATTGTGCTCGTGTCGGTGAAAACCAGGCTTAAACAATCACCAGACATTAATTTAAAAGCGTTCTCATACACCAAAGCATTAACAGCAAGACCTTCGAAACGCGTAAGACCGACAGGGTAGTTTTGTCTTTCGTAATTGGCCGATATTGACCACGCGAGTGTTGTAAAGTAACGAGTGTTAGGTCGCGCTATTTACAGAAGGACTCAAGAAAAAAGTGTTTAATTATTTACCACGTAAGTTACCCACGCAGCTCGAACACGGGCAAGAATGCTCGAGGGCAGCCGTTCAAAACCAAAGAAACAAACAAAAAAATCAAAGTTTTGCGACTTCTTGAAGTTTTATTTTTATATAATACTTAGCTTAATGTTACATTGTATTTTTTTTCTGAAGCAAAATGGTGCCACTTTACATTCACAAATGTTGAACTGGAATTTTTTCAGTCACCTGTTAAAGAAAATAGGAAGTGCCCAACTCAACACAGTTAAAGAGAGCAAGCACTGGAGACCGCCCATGTGGAAGCAGAAAGCACTCCGCCTATCATTTAAGACCTACAACTTAGAAGATGTCCAACGTGCACTGCGAACAATCGACTCTAGGTCTTTGCTTATCCAAATCCCTCAATGGCACTACAGAAATAAGCACAAGCAAACGCCAGTTGTTAGGTCGTGCTGCTCTGGAAGCCGCAAAGAGCAAGACAACAGCAAAGCTGCCCACTCTTCGCTCTCAAGTTGACATTACCGGTAGTACTGGACAGGGAAGAGCAACTAAAGAGCGTGAACTTATTTGGTGTCCAGTATTTGACAGTTCCACTAGTGGTATGCTAGTTTTACGAATGTTTGTCGGAAAAGTCCATTTTTAAAATCATTCACTGGAGAAAACTGTTCCTTTATTGCATTCGATGCAAGTAACTTTCTTAACAAAATGTAAAATAATTAACTTTTGATTGACAGTCATCTTCCATCACATCAAGTTCATCGTTGTATTTCTAATGTAGAGAATTTTCTTGTAAGTGTCGGGCCACCCAGTCCTACCAGCAAAATGCAGCATCGATTGCCCAAATTGCGTCGGTAGCTCCTGGAATTCATCCTCAGAAACGCCAGAGAGACAACTTCAATCGTGAACCGCCATGTTTACAACAAAGCAGTTTAGGCGTCCCAGTCTGCACGAAACCATCTCTCACCTCTGTCACGAGAAGACCAGACACGCACGGTTCTTACGTTACGCGTATGCGCGGCTCTACGATCAATTAAAATATCAATTCCTTGTTAAAACCAGCATCTTTTTTTGGTATGCTAAGTATCAATCTCGACCCCAGAGCTCTTGTCTTTTGCGCATAAGAGCTCTGGGAAACTCTGATACAAAGTGTGTTTTCATTGGTTTTCGTAAAGAACAATGACAAGCGTCTCTGATTGGTGCATTCATGTTAGCACGAGCAGAGAGCAGGCGCCAATTGTTGGCGATAAGAACCCTACGGCGCATGTTCTCTTACATAGAGTTTCCCAGAGCCCAGGGTCATGCGCAGACATAAGATCCGGGGCTCTGGTGACGCGAATGGCTACGTATCGGAGAGCCAGAACATTTGGGCATGCGCTGCCGGAATGTTTTAACAGGAGAGAAAATTTGCAGTACCTCCAGACGTGGCGCTGGAGCGTCGTACCAAACGAGTCATCCCGGGATTTCGGCCCGTGCGATCGCTTTTGGACGCAGTTGGCCCTTCGCTGCTTTCTGCTACCGACCTCGCCTCCTGGTACGGCATTGAGGGAGAGATATGTCGGCCCCTAAACCATATGTGACAAATCCCACGCCTACTCACAACTCCAGACCGCCCTTGTCATTACAATTTAGTGTAAGATTTCGATCGCTTATATATTCATGGCAAAAGTCATTTTACCTCTCATATGGTAAGCACTGGAGTCACGGAATACAAAGTGAACTACGCACGCGCCCTGCTAAAGGTAACAGACACACATGCATAGACTTTCTTTCATCTCGAATTTTAGAGCAACTAGAAGAGCTACTATCTTTAATTCGAGACATTACATTTACAGCTCAACTACATAGCAAATACGGATACATAACAAAATGTAAGATATATTGAAAAAAAAAAGGGAAAAAACCGGCTCTACAAAATGTGGTCTTGGATCCTCATTTTAAAACCTGTTAACTAAGTGGTACGGACAAAATCACAGGTAGCGCATTCCAAAACCCAGTTAATTAGTAAGAACTGAACAATTATAGGACAATAACTGGTTGTTAGACAGAATGTTATTTCCGCGGAGATCATGACAAGAAGACCGGAGAGAAAACTCCTTTACTTTTTGTATACTGTAGCAGGAAAATCATTCAAAAACAGACTTTTATACAGTAATATGAAGAAGTTTTGAATGCGCTTACTGCATAAAGATGTAGAGTTTGACTTGAGTAATCTGCAAATATAAATCTCAGTATTCTCTTATTTACATTTTACCCTTCCTTTGACAAGAACAATTACGAAAGGCCAGTTTATGCCACGAGGATAACAGTGAGAAATAGCAGTACTTTCTCGGAAATTTTCCATGATAAAAACTTGTTCAGAAATCAAAAGTCTACGTTAACAGCACACACCAGGGCTACCCCTTAGTATCTGGATAGAGGTTTTCTTCTCACTTTTTCCTCCGGACGCGCTTCAGCCATTTGATGAGGGCCAGTCAGTTGCCTCGTTCATGCCCAAAATGAATTCTGGCTAATTCTGCTATTCCATGACAAGGGAAGACCCCCGATTCTCATTTCGTAGTCTTTTCTTATAAGTATCGGGCCACCCAGTCCTACCGGCAAAATGCAGCATCGATTGAAGTTTTTACCTTTGGAAACTTGCCCAAATTGTGTCGGTAGCTCCTGGAATTCATCCTCAGAAACGCCAGAGAGACAACTTCAATCGTGAACCGCCATGTTTACAACAAAGCAGTTTAGGCGTCCCAGTCTGCACGAAACCATCTCTCACCTCTGTCACGAGAAGACCAGACACGCACGGTTCTTACGTTACGCGTATGCGCGGCTCTACGATCAATTAAAATATCAATTCCTTGTTAAAACCAGCATCTTTTTTTGGTATGCTAAGTATCAATCTCGACCCCAGAGCTCTTGTCTTTTGCGCATAAGAGCTCTGGGAAACTCTGATACAAAGTGTCTTTTCATTGGTTTTCGTAAAGAACAATGACAAGCGTCTCTGATTGATGCATTCATGTTAGCACGAGCAGAGAGCAGGCGCCAATTGTTGGCGATAAGAACCCTACGGCGCATGTTCTCTTACATAGAGTTTCCCAGAGCCCAGGGTCATGCGCAGACATAAGATCCGGGGCTCTGGTGACGCGAATGGCTACGTATCGGAGAGCCAGAACATTTAGGCATGCGCTGCCGGAATGTTTTAACAGGAGAGAAAAATTGCAGTACCTCCAGACGTGGCGCTGGAGCGTCGTACCAAACGAGTCATCCCGGGATTTCGGCCCGTGCGATCGCTTTTGGACGCAGTTGGCCCTTCGCTGCTTTCTGCTACCGACCTCGCCTCCTGGTACGGCATTGAGGGAGAGATATGTCGGCCCCTAAACCATATGTGACAAATCCCACGCCTACTCACAGCTCCAGACCGCCCTTGTCATTACAATTTAGTGTAAGATTTCGATCGCTTATATATTCATGGCAAAAGTCATTTTACCTCTCATATGGTAAGCACTGGAGTCACGGAATACAAAGTGCACTACGCACGCGCCCTGCTAAAGGTAACAGACACACATGCATAGACTTTCTTTCATCTCGAATTTCAGAGCAACTAGAAGAGCTACTATCTTAATTCGAGACATTACATTTACAGCTCAACTACATAGCAAATACGGATACATAACAAAATGTAAGATATATTGAAAAAAAAAAGGGAAAAAACCGGCTCTACAAAATGTGGTCTTGGATCCTCATTTTAAAACCTGTTAACTAAGTGGTACGGACAAAATCACAGGTAGCGCATTCCAAAACCCAGTTAATTAGTAAGAACTGAACAATTAGGACAATAACTGGTTGTTGGACAGAATGTTATTTCCGCGGAGATCATGACAAGAAGACCGGAGAGAAAACTCCTTTACTTTTTGTATACTGTAGCAGGAAAATCATTCAAAAACAGACTTTTATACAGTAATATGAAGAAGTTTTGAATGCGCTTACTGCATAAAGATGTAGAGTTTGACTTGAGTAATCTGCAAATATAAATCTCAGTATTCTCTTATTTACATTTTACCCTTCCTTTGACAAGAACAATTACGAAAGGCCAGTTTATGCCACGAGGATAACAGTGAGAAATAGCAGTACTTTCTCGGAAATTTTCCATGATAAAAACTTGTTCAGAAATCAAAAGTCTACGTTAACAGCACACACCAGGGCTACCCCTTAGTATCTGGATAGAGGTTTTCTTCTCACTTTTTCCTCCGGACGCGCTTCAGCCATTTGATGAGGGCCAGTCAGTTGCCTCGTTCATGCCCAAAATGAATTCTGGCTAATTCTGCTATTCCATGACAAGGGAAGACCCCCGATTCTCATTTCGTAGTCTTTTCTTATAAGTATCGGGCCACCCAGTCCTACCGGCAAAATGCAGCATCGATTGAAGTTGTTACCTTTGGAAACTTGCCCAAATTGTGTCGGTAGCTCCTGGAATTCATCCTCAGAAACGCCAGAGAGACAACTTCAATCGTGAACCGCCATGTTTACAACAAAGCAGTTTAGGCGTCCCAGTCTGCACGAAACCATCTCTCACCTCTGTCACGAGAAGACCAGACACGCACGGTTCTTACGTTACGCGTATGCGCGGCTCTACGATCAATTAAAATATCAATTCCTTGTTAAAACCAGCATCTTTTTTTGGTATGCTAAGTATCAATCTCGACCCCAGAGCTCTTGTCTTTTGCGCATAAGAGTTCTGGGAAACTCTGATACAAAGTGTCTTTTCATTGCTTTTCGTAAAGAACAATGACAAGCGTCTCTGATTGGTGCATTCATGTTAGCACGAGCAGAGGGCGAGCAGGCCGCCAATTGTTGGCGATAAGAACCCTACGGCGCATGTTCTCCTACATAGAGTTTCCCAGAGCCCAGGGTCATGCGCAGACATAAGATCCGGGGCTCTGGTGACGCGAATGGCTACGTATCGGAGAGCCAGAACATTTAGGCATGCGCTGCCGGAATGTTTTAACAGGAGAGAAAAATTGCAGTACCTCCAGACGTGGCGCTGGAGCGTCGTACCAAACGAGTCATCCCGGGATTTCGGCCCGTGCGATCGCTTTTGGACGCAGTTGGCCCTTCGCTGCTTTCTGCTACCGACCTCGCCTCTTGGTACGGCATTGAGGGAGAGATGTGTCGGCCCCTAAACCATATGTGACAAATCCCACGCCTACTCACAGCTCCAGACCCCCCTTGTCATTACAATTTAGTGTAAGATTTCGATCGCTTATATATTCATTTTACCTTTCATATGGTAAGCACTGGAGTCACGGAATACAAAGTGCACTACGCACGCGCCCTGCTAAAGGTAACAGACACACATGCATAGACTTTCTTTCATCTCGAATTTCAGAGCAACTAGAAGAGCTACTATCTTAATTCGAGACATTACATTTACAGCTCAACTACATAGCAAATACGGATACATAACAAAATGTAAGATATATTGAAAAAAAAAAAGGGAAAAAACCGGCTCTAAAAAATGTGGTCTTGGATCCTCATTTTAAAACCTGTTAACTAAGTGGTACGGACAAAATCACAGGTAGCGCATTCCAAAACCCAGTTAATTAGTAAGAACTGAACAATTAGGACAATAACTGGTTGTTGGACAGAATGTTATTTCCGCGGAGATCATGACAAGAAGACCGGAGAGAAAACCCCTTTACTTTTTGTATGCTGTAGAGGGAAAATCATTTAAAAACAGACTTTTATACAGTAATATGAAGAAGTTTAGAATGCGCTTACTGCATAAAGATGTAGAGTTTGACTTGAGTAATCTGCAAATATAAATCTCAGTATTCTCTTATTTACATTTTACCCTTCCTTTGACAAGAACAATTACGAAAGGCCAGTTTATGCCACGAGGATAACAGTGAGAAATAGCAGTACTTTCTCGGGAATTTTCCATGATAAAAACTTGTTCAGAAATCAAAAGTCTACGTTAACAGCACACACCAGGGCTACCCCTTAGTATCTGGCTAGAGGTTTTCTTGTCACTTTTTCCTCCAGACGCGCTTCAGCCATTTGATGAGGGCCAGTCAGTTGCCTCGTTCATGCCCAAAATGAATTCTGGCTAATTCTGCTATTCCATGACAAGGGAAGACCCCCGATTCTCATTTCGTAGTCTTTTCTTATAAGTATCGGGCCACCCAGTCCTACCGGCAAAATGCAGCATCGATTGAAGTTTTTACCTTTGGAAACTTGCCCAAATTGTGTCGGTAGCTCCTGGAATTCATCCTCAGAAACGCCAGAGAGACAACTTCAATCGTGAACCGCCATGTTTACAACAAAGCAGTTTAGGCGTCCCAGTCTGCACGAAACCATCTCTCACCTCTGTCACGAGAAGACCAGACACGCACGGTTCTTACGCTACGCGTATGCGCGGCTCTACGATCAATTAAAATATCAATTCCTTGTTAAAACCAGCATCTTTTTTTGGTATGCTAAGTATCAATCTCGACCCCAGAGCTCTTGTCTTTTGCGCATAAGAGCTTTGGGAAACTCTGATACAAAGTGTGTTTTCATTGGTTTTCGTAAAGAACAATGACAAGCGTCTCTGATTGGTGCATTCATGTTAGCACGAGCAGAGAGCAGGCGCCAATTGTTGGCGATAAGAACCCTACGGCGCATGTTCTTCTACATAGAGGTCATGCCCAGATATAAGATCCGGGGCTCTTGTCAGCTCCCCTTTCTACTTATCCGTCATTTATGAATACGGTCTATATATATCAAGCAGTTGTGAGGTAGGCTAAAAGTTAAAGGGGACTCCGCCAACCCTCGCCCGCTCGACTGCACCAAACACTGACCTAGCAAGCATTCTGGGAGCTGGTCACTTCCGAGTTCGCGTAATATTCCTTATGAGGTAACAACATTATGGAAGACACATAAGATTAATATATTTGGACTGAGGATATATTGGGAGTCAGGGTGGCTTAGTGGTTATCTATCGGGCCTCCCACCACTGCGAGCCGGGCTTCAATTCTGGCCTCGGCCAGCATGTGGGCTGAGTTTCACTCGATCTTAACCTGATTCGAGGGTTTTTCTCCGGTTTTCCTCCCTCATCAAAATCGACTCACAGCTAATAATTAAGATCTAGATGTGGTGCTGTGCTCCGACATCAAACATGGACCATATAGCGGTAACTAGAGGCGCCTTTGTATGCTTTCAGCCCGATGTCGGGAGCCGCGCCCTTCGCAATTCAGTCCTCGACTGCAAGTAAGGGTGATTAGCACTAGTAATGTTTATATTTAGATTTATCAACCATCGTCCAAGCGGTAGCTATGGACGATCGCAGTTTGAGGAAGAGCTTAAAAGAGCACTGTCATGCTAAATTTGCTGTTTGTAGGTCAAAACTGGGTAGAAATCTAAATTAGTACTTTGGTTCACACGTACAACATTCCAAACAATCCACTGACAAGATATGCAATATGTGTATGGCACAAAGTGATATTCGACTTTCTGCAGACACGATCTCCAAACTTAAAAAAACTGGCCCCAGTTTTTAACTTTCAATCCATTTCCATCCTCTCCATCCATGGATGCAAATAACAAAGAATAGCTTTAGTGCACTTCAATTATTATTTGGTCTTGATTGATACCAAGACGTATTTTGGTGCTTTGACGTTTGACAGAAATAGCGTGACACTGTCTCTTTAAGCAACTGATGCATATGGATGTGTTACGGCGATATTGCCGAAGGAAAGAAATGTGTAATTGTAGTGCAGGTCTTAGACAAAAGATTGAAGTGATCCTAGCACTTATCAGGATAATTTAAGCAATTGTCTCATAAAGACAGTGAAAAATTCAGGCGGCTGGAATGGAGCGTTCGAATCCCGTCGAAGGCGCCCGAACTGTTAAGGTGTCTCAGACAATTTTTTAAAAGTAAAGACCAGTGAGCAGCACACAGCAACAGATTCTGTCAACTTCCTTTACTTCCTCCGACCGGTTTCGTCTGACCACACAAACTTCATCAGGGAGATTTGACAAGATTCCCTGAAAAGGAACTTATTTTATACCAAGGGACCATCGCCTCAGAGTCAGTGAACAGTAAGAATATGCTATCAGGTTTATCCCCATCACACTGCCATCATCGTTAAGGAAGTGTCTATTTTAAAACCAAGTTTCGCAGGAAAATAACCAGTGACCCAAAAGTTGTATCCCAAAAGTTGTAATCTTCCCGCGTTAAGATTCCTTGTGTATTGTATTTGCATTAGAACGTTCGCATTCAAATGATATGGAAATACCTTGAACCAAACGTTTTATTCTCAAAAGGTTTGAATTGGGTACATTATTTAGTTAGCCGATTTGGTCTACCGTTGTTTTCATCTAAGCGTGGATACGTGACGGGAATACATGCTCTAATTGGCTGCAGGAGTGACAAGTTTTGTCTCCAATCATTCCAAGTTTGAGAGATATTCATGTACATTTTTCAAGAATGGCGGCAAGACTGGACATCGAAGACTTTTTCTAAGAAATTGACCCTTATCTGATAATAAAGTATGCTTCAAATACTTTCGAACTTTCGCGCGCAATAGTTTCAATTGTTTGCTTAACGGCTGACAAACTCAAACTTCAAAGAACATGTTTTCCCGTCATGCGTTCACGCTTAAATGAAAACGACGGTACTTTTCTGCCGCTGATGGAGACTTGACCAGTTTGAAGAGAGACAGCCTACTCGCAGGCTAAAGATGGACTCTTGTTTATATCTAATCCCGTTCCAACTCGGGTGTGAGCAGCAAAAAAGCACCCACATAACAGATGCTCAGATGTGTAATGTATAATTGGTATATTTTAGGGCTCACGGATTTATAATGGTAGTTGAACTGAGTGGAGTGCAATTTGGTCTGAAATCATGGAACGAGCGAACAGCGCGATCATTTCTAGAAATCACACAATAATTATTTTAATCGCTAAAATACAGGATTTTAGTCAGTACCAATATTTTATTGATCCAGTTGGGAACAAAAGTTCGCTACACAATGGATTTCTTGGTCTTTCAGTTTCCTGCAATTTGATTGGTTACCTTAGCAAGCCTTGAAATCTCGATTGGTCGTTTTGTTTTAGTGTTCCTTTGTTACTGGCTGGGAAAAAGGTGCGATTTAGAGCAAAAAATAGTGCGATTTGGGAATAAATCGCACTGCTTAGAGCCAATCAGATTGCAAGGATCACCAGTGATTTCTGAACGGATGTAACTAGCAATAATCGTAGATTAGAGAGTGCGTTCGAGTATTGGTAGGTTTGGTTTGTTAAAATAATAATGTCGATGATGTCATTCGTGTGTGCCACTGCTTGGGGGGGGGGGGGGGGGGGCACACTTTGGAGTGTCAAGGTCGATGCACCGGTTGTCCCAAAAGTCTCAATTCAGTCTGTATTAGAACTGCGTTCTATCGAACGTAATAAAACGTTAAACGTCACTCACTCCCAGAAGTCAATGGGTTAGGGGCACATAAATAGTCAGTAAAAACAGCCTTAGAACAAACACGACCTAGTGATGTAAATCAAATTTCAGTGACATTCTGCAAATGTTTCCTTATCTGAGAATACAGCCGCCTCTCATCGTTCCCGGGCCTCTAAGGACGATTCTCTCTCGCGCGAAATCCCCTAGATCGGCGAGAATCTTTTCTCCGTTCGTTTAATTATTTTTGGTAATAAAAGATCTAGATTACAGAATACAGGGCCACTTAAATTCAACATAAAACACATTGCCACCGCAGTCCCACAGTCAATTATCATCTCTCTATAGGACCTATAGATCTATATCAATTTTTCCTTCTTAAGGATATGTATGTATCTGCGGTGGCAGTCAATTTAACCTCTTTTTCCAGTTTTCTTCATTCACTGCGGGACTGCGGTGGCAGTCCATTTCACTCCATTTTCTAAGTCTTCTTATTTCACTATGTGACTGCAGACCTTTATCACTGTCCCCAGTCTCCTTCTTGCTTATTTATTTGTTTATTTTGTTTTCTTCTCTCAATATGCGGCTATTTGCCTAGTCGACTAGGGGCCGCGGTGGCCGTCAACATAGCAGCGCGTCCAAATGGTCCTGCATTCTGAAATTGCTCCAAATTCTATTGCAATTCTGCTGACACCGTTTGCCTTGTTGCGAAGACTTTTTAATTAGCCCAGACGAGATGGTTCTTTCATGCATTCGCTTCGTCAAGTCGTAAGTAATTCCCGGAGGTCTTTCGCCCGGGTCTTTCGTAAGAATCCACCTTTCATGTAAAGTCAATGGCATTTAAAACTATTGTCCCACTTTGACAACATTTTATTCGGGTCACGAGAATTCTCACTGTAATAGACCATTTTATAGTTCTGTGTTCAGTTACCAGGCCTTTGAATACAGGCGAGGCTGGAGTTGACTTTGCTTTGATACAAACCTCATTGCATTTCTTATGTAAATTAAAATTCATTAGCATTACAACAACATGATTTACATAAGAAAAGCAATGAGGTTTGTATCAAAGCAAGGTCAACTCCAGCCTTCAAAGGCCTGGTAACTGAGCACAGAACTGTAAAATGGTCTGTTATCCCAGTTTTGAGTTAAACACTTTGCAGTCGTCGCGAAAATTCATAATAGCAACAAGGACTACTGGCGTGCTGAATTCCGAGCTCATGGATGTGTTTGGACTCAATTTGCAACATTTAGAGCTGCCATTTTAAGCCCACACATACCAGGCGATAGTGCAGTAGAATCAGGCAATTTCGCCGCTCCTGTAACGTTTAACAATCAAACACGCCATTTAAGAAATTTCAATGTGAATTAGCAAAACTATTTACTGTACTAAATAGGCCATTTCCGAAGGTCATACCTCTTGTTAAACACTACACCTTCATTGGCCGTATAGTGTCGTACTTCCTATTGTTTTATGGGCTAAATTCATTGCTATCTTTGTTCGTTCTAATGTTCTTTTGGCCAATCCTGAAGCCCGTTCAATGAAGTACGACACGACCCCATTTCCGAGTTGCTTTTTGTCTCGGTTTCGAAGTGAGTCTTGGTGCTCAACTATTGTAAGGGAAATGAGTTTGATTTGCATACGAACATGCAACTCACTTCCATTTGAATGGTTGTGCACCAGGACTCGCTTTGAAACTGAGGCATGCAGCAACTCGGAAATGAGCTATTCTTAAACAGCCTGCTGTTACCGTCATTGTGAGATGAGCCCCGCTCTTCAAGAACAGGGCCTGTCAGCTTTTCGAAAAATCTTTATTCCAAATAGTTTAGTTTACTTGATTCTAAAATTCTAAGGTTGTCGAATTACGTCTCCGAAACTCCATGCTCCTGCGAGATTATCACGAGTTTATCCAAATTGTGATCAACTGCTTTGGTCAAAAAGTCCAGCCATGAAGAGTCTGAATCCACGGTAAAATGAGAAATCCTTGCGAAAGAAAACAAAAGTAAATTAATCATGGCACACGATAGCCTTCTGTTTCCAACCCCCGTTGTTCTTCAGCTACAACCCTTGCATGTACTAGCAGTTTTGTTGCAAAATGTGTGAAGTGGAGAACACCACAGATCACCACAAGAAGAAGAATCTCGTGATGGGAAGAAACACCTCCAAGTTGAGATCACCAGTAAAGGAGTTGACTCCCCAGCGATGTTGGTGGGCCGGCCCCGTATATGGGTGCCCCCTCACTATGGCGGTCTTTTTAGTATTTTCTTCGTTTGTAAGGAGTCAGGATATTGCACAGTGCCCTGCGGACCGTCGAAACACCAAAAAAAAAACACCTACCACCTAAAACAGGGTGACTTTAGCATCGTCATCTGTCACCATCTTAATGCGACAATTGAGTTTTAACGTAGGTTACTACAACCAGTTGCAAATAATTGAGACTGTATCTCACTTGGCCCAGCGTCCCATTCTCCCCTCTCCCTGGTCATGTTCATATCTTAGAGGAATAACAGTGCAGGAGGAGAGGGAGGGGTTTGTGTTATAGACCTCTTTCATAATGGCGACCAAATAAAACCCTGGCTTTTGCTCGCTTTCAGAGAGTGAAGATTGCTGTCTGTTTCGTCTGAACAACGCTAAACACAGTTCCAAGCTGTGATGATAAAATGATGTCACAGGCTGGGGAAGTCACAGTTCAATGTTTCCACTTGGGTACGTAGAGTGATTCCCGTCAGATTCTTCACAAAAGAACTGACCGTTGTTCCGTCTTAAGTCTCTGGCTTCAGGAAAGCGGGAAAGAGAGACCTTGCGAATGAGCTACTTTAGCATTAAAAATTGGGTTTTACCTTGCTTTCTTCAGCACATCCTTCAACTGTTGAGCTAGTTTAGACGCCTGAACATAACGGAAACAAAAGTTTTGTGAGAAGAATAAAAAACAAAACAGAAAAGATCTAAAGGCGCTGTTACACTGTGCAATTTTTCGTGCAACTTGTCTCGCAACGCCATTTCTAAGAACGTTCCAACATTACGAAACAGGTCGTTTTACGTGTTACACTGGGCAACGTTTTATGCAACTTGTCCTGTTTCGATGATCGCATAATTTGACCATAAGAGGGTAAAAAAACATTTCATCGGCTCGTGCCGCAAATCGTTGCTACACAAGTTGCTGGATAGATGTTACACTATGCAATACTTAAAAAATTCGTTACAACCGTTGCGGAAAGTAAAACTCAATTCTACTTTCCGCCTTCTTCCGCAATGGTTGCTACAACTGGTCTCGCACAGTTTTTGTCCGTTGCACGGTATGTTACATTGGGCAATGATTCGTGCAACTTGTCTCGAAATAGCGTTGCGAGACAAGCTGCACGAAAAATTGCAGTGTTAAACAGCGCCTTAAAAGTCACTTGAAAGGGAGTTGACTTACAGATTCTAACACATTTTGGTGATTCATCGGCCAGTAAAGATTCGTAACTATGTCGTCAACACTGCAATGAAAGAGAAAATTTAGCCTTTCTGAGCAATTAGTAAGGGTCAGTAAGGTAACACGCGCCTCATTACCAACGGCAGCGCGGAAAATGAAGTGGCGTTTTGGGAGAAAAAGTCGTTTCGAACCCCAGGCCTGCTACTCAAACCCGAAAGCCCTGGCCAAACGAAACGCAAGTCATCGCAAGTCGACGCAAGTTTTGTTACTTGCGCTGACTTGCATACCGTTTGGCCACCCACTTGCATTCACTTGCGAAGACTTGCGTTTGTTCAAATCTTGGACGCAAGTCCGCCCAACTTGCGTCTCGTTTGGCCACTCAACGCAAGTGGATGCAAGTTTTCGCAAGTCATTCGAACTTTTTTGGAAACCTTTTAGCCAATCTGATGCCGCTGTTTGAGCAGGAATCTCAAACTATTTCGCTCTTTCCCTTTTGACAAGATGGCTTCTGTCACGGAGCAAAATTCGGAAAACTTAAGCCCCGAAGAGCTAAAAGAAAACAAGGATAGGGAGTTAAAAATCATAAGAAAAAGGAAAACCATAACAGGAGACCCAGTAGCGGTGCAAGTATAAGCAGCAGCTACAGTGAAAGTAGCAGCTCTTCCGAGTCTGAGCCTAGAAAAACGAAAAAAAAAAAACAAATTCTGCTACTTTTGCAAAGGACTTGCGCTCAACTTGCGTCGCGTTTGGCCACCCTATCGCAAGTGAACGCAAGTCTTCGCAAGTGAGAACTTGCGTCGACTTGCGATGACTTGCGTTTCGTTTGGCCAGGGCTTAAAGGAACACCAATTTAAAAAAAAAACATGTTAGCGAAACGAGAAGTTGGCCATTCATCAAAACAAAACACATTTTTGGCAAAGAGATACTCCGGACCACTCCGTGCGCCAGAGGATTGTATCGTTGTGGTCTTTACGTTTGGCGAGGTAGTTTCTCCACAACGAAACAAAACGATTACCTCTGGCTAACAGGCTAACAAGGAGATAGTCTTCAAATAAGAAATTCATAGAAAGCGCCATCGAGTAAGAAGGGGAACACCTATGGGCGGATGGAAGAACGCCGTTATGCAATGCAAAAATGTTCTTTTCCTCAAACTTTCCCGCAATGCAAATTTCGTCGAGCTTAGCACAAGTGTTCACCTTGGACTAGTTCTTAAGACTTCGTCTGCCATTTCATCTAACTGTTGAATATTTTCCACTGATGTAACTTGACCTGAAGTTTGAATTGCACAAGTAACTTTCTTGATACACGATCGACATGCCTGAAATAAATAACAATGCCTCATTACATTCCTAGATTTAAAAACACTAAACAACGTTGCTTTGGCGGATGGACCGATCATG
>OX421447.1:62411998-62429498 GCA_949126865.1 Montipora capitata | reverse complement strand
AAGGGACAGGTTTTCTATTATAATTACAGTCAAACTAGAGGATTATGAAGGAAATAATTTTCCCCTCTCAGCCTGCATAGCAAGCATTTTCCTGGGAGAATATGAAAGATATTTGATGTTCTGGCCTATTTTTTGTCTCATCCCATTCTTGCACGGCCAATTCAAAACATAAAAAATGTTGCCCGCACTAGAACGCTTGCTACGCAAGCTACTTCCCTTAATATTCCATACTTGTTCTAACCATGAGAATAGAAAACTGGCCAATACTGGCCTTGAAGTAGAACTCCTCCCTTTCCTTGAAAGGAATGTGCAGAATCTTACATCAACAGATGGAGCAGGATGCTTGGAAAAGACCACAGTCAGTTTAGTGGCTTCTTTGGAAACTGCCCTAAAAGTCATTCCTGAAAATAATTATTAAGAGAGAAAACCTTCTGGTACAGTCAGAGAAAAATAAACTCGTCAACGGCTCTAAATCTGTTAACCCCACCTCAAAAACTTAAGTTTTGGACGGTGCCTACTATTGTTATTGCGCATATGTTCTGCGTATCTTGAGATACTCAGATTTCCTATGGGTAGTGCTTATTAATACAGGGATATCAGGGTTTTCAATAAGAGCCGGTGGCCGGGGGAATTCGTCGGCTTTTGCATGTGAACTCCCCGCCTACTTTTCCTTAGAAATTACCCCAAATTTTACGAATAACATGAGAAACATTTGCACAAAACACGAGCCCTTGATTGGTAAGGATTTGTTCATGAATAACAAAAAAAGCACCTGAATTCCGAGTAATTTCAGCGGCGATTTGTTTTCTTGGCCGTGTAAAAGGAGGTGATTGAGAATCAAGCACACATGTTTTTGTCCAGCAGTCTAGTACTTGGTGTAAGCTGCCTGATTTGCTAACTACATTTGAAGCATCCTTTTTGGTCACAACAGATGAAATGCATTGCATGCACTTGAAAAGAATGCACAGGAGCCCTAAACAGGCTATGTCACGCTATTTTAACGTGTTTTCAAAACCTAAAATATTTCTTGCCATCAACTGAATTTCCCAAAAAAAAATTATAGTATTAATTTAATGTACTCTCTATGAATAAAAAGCCAAAATTTAACGATATTAGTGTTCTTTTAAAATACCCTAATTCGTGCTCCAGAATGCAGGAAATACATTCTAAGAGGCCCAAATTTCAAAATTTTCCCAGGTGAGGATGCTCCGGGACCCCCTACAAACTTGTGCCTTCAGCAACCGAAAGTGCACTTTTTTATTCTCTGCCTACTCCTCAGTTTTTGTCACCTATTAAAATTCTTATTGAAAACCCTGTGATATTTTGGCGCAGTTCAAAACTATGCAGAGAAAGCAGAACTTAGCAAGTGCTCTTGGTATCCAAAAAGCAAATTCGGGGTAAACATGCATTTTTCAGAGATAAGTAATCTTCAATTTCGGAAAAGAACGCCATACATTGCTCTAATTTGTATTTTAATTTTTTTACGAATATTGTTGATTATTTATCTTCGAAAAATGCGTGGTTAGCCCCAATTTTCTTTTTGGATTTCAATAACACTTGCATTATTATTATTCAGTAGACCGCGCAAAAATACCTTTGAATTTGTAGGCACCGTCCTTAAAAAGTACAGTTAATCTTACACATGTTTTTATTGTTTTTTTCTTTTTTAATCAGCACCTCATGCACCTTCCCTGTTAACTTTTATTTCAGGTTTACGGACAGCATTTATCACATAACAAAGATTAAAGTACCTATTTTCAGCCAAAACTCCTCCAAGGAAAAACTCAGTTCCAAGTCCTCCATAACTTGACCCAAGCTTCCTTCTGTGAGAACGAAAGACCCTCAATTTAGACTTAATATTAAGTATATCAACCACGGACAATTTCAAGTCATATGAAAGAAAGTGAACGGGTGTTCTAGAATACAGCTGCTATCTAAAGGCAAGTAACCTTTTATTTTTCCTGCACAAAGTTCCAGAGTATCTATGAGTGATTGCAGGACCTCTTCTGTCCCACCAGCCGCCATCATGGAATTTCATCGTCCGAGTAACGCGCGAAGTATATACGAAGATTTCCGCCAATTAGCCGATGGCAGTACACGTGACCTTTATTGAAAATGGCCGCTAAGAACACTGTCAACGATCGACGATAAATATTAATGAATTTTACATGTTAAACAATGTCCGAAATTGTCCAGGCATCGCTTAAAAGAAGTCTTGATAACTGTTTAAAATGTGGGCAACTGTGTTGAATTGATTTTGACCTATGGGCAGCATTTCAGAGCGTTTCATGGTTTTGATGAGAGATGTTGAACGTTACTCATCATCTGCGAAAGAAGGTAAAAAGATATTCTCGGTCCACGAAATATTTTGCGAAGAGGCGTAAGATCTTGCAAAAGAGTTTTGTTTACTTTGTAAGCGTTTAATGCTGTTGCTCTGAATTTAAACCCAGCTTCAAATTAGGAAAAAAACACCTGATTACTGTCAAGTGCGCGAAATTAATATCATGTACCATTAAAACAACGTTTGAACTACGATTTGCGCGAAAAATATATAAATTGCCGTTGGTTTGCCATCTCCTGCCGGTGGTGTATTCTTGCATTGAACTTCGATCTGAAAAAAACTGTACATGTTTTCTCTCTTAGCTCTTTCTTGGCGATCTAGATGAAACTCAAAGTGGTAAGTCACAATCGAAACAACCACCTGGCTCGAATTACAACGGAATGCAGTCACAAAGTAATGGTGATGAGAGCTCGCCAAGAAATAAGAGAAAGTCTCTACCGCCTGTTCCATCTCCGGAAGAGGAAAAGTCCATGAATCTTTCAGTTGCAAAACAGAGATCTCCTGGCAGTAATCCTTCGCAAGTCAGAGCGTATGGACCTTATTTTCTTGAGTACACATTAATGGCCGAATAGTAAGTCGTTAATTATTGTTTTGATCTGTTTAATTCGGTACAAAAAGTGGGGTGTGTTTCATTTAATTTAAATTGAACAATGCATAAATTCATATGTATTCTTAATCAATTCCCACTTCCCTTTATTTTGTACAGTTCTACAGAAACACTCGCGCCTGCCTTTCTTGTAGCATTATTTAAAGGACCAGACTTTACAATACATGATAGGCACCTGCAACTTTACAAAAAGAGCTTAGTATATGCTTGCTATATTAATTCAACAACAATTAATATCAATCCATACCAATTATATATATTAATGATGACTAATAATAATTCATTAGATAACTGGTTTCCTCATTTATTGCTAGCAGTTGCAGAGCAGTTTTTGAGCAACCATCACCAATTTTTTTGACAATGGATTATCAATACACATAACTTTACAATAGATTGATCATCATTGATTCATTCAATGATCTTTTTCCATTGATTGTTCATCTTTGGTTTTCACATCACTCACGACCATTGGCTATATAGTATGTGGAAACATAATGTGCTGAGGTTAAAATGTCTTTGTCTGCTCGCTATAAATTTGTGCAGAATTGCTGTTTGCATGTATGGATTATTCTTGACCCTGGCTTACAAAATTTGTATTTCATTTAATTATTATTTTCTTTCTTTATCTTGACAGTAACCAGCTGCGAATTCAAAGGCTGCCGGGTGTTTATGTGCTCCCAGCTGCCAAGTCGCCTTTGAGTATGTGTTTCTTAATTAATTAAGGCCAGTCACATGATTTCAGTAAACCCAAGTCTTAGAGCAATTAAGTTACTCTGGGAGTCTAGTTAGATTTCCACCATAAACAGCACTGAAAGCTGAATAACATTGTGATAAAGAGTTCCAACTTAACCCATTGACCCCCGGGAGTGAGACTTTGTCTAATGCCAGATGATTTTACTCGTCATCTGGGGGTGTCCTAGGGCATTTGAGGTGTCAGAGGGTTAAATTTATGCACAATAAGGTGCATCACAATGAGTTTTGTCATTAAAGAATGAGCTTTCTTATCCATTTTTGTCCTGAAGAAATTCCCCATTGACAAGTAAGACCATCTGGCGTCACACAAAGTAAAATCTTTATTTGTCCCTAATAGGAGGGAAGGAGGTTAAAGCGGACAAGAAATTATTTTGATTTAGACATTGATGTTGTTAACATTTTCACTGCTATGGGATTCCCCAATGACCAGGAAAATCATCTGGTGTTACACAGAAAAATATCTATCAGTTGCCCTCTTAGGTAGCAGAGGATTAAAATGCCATTTCTTCTCATGACATGCTGTCATTCCCACAGGTTAAAATCATTGTTATTTCTATAAATTTACAGTGATAACCATTTTTAACCCATTCACACGTAAAGCATCCCCAATCGGCAAATCAGGATCAATGGCTTAGTGGTCATCAACTGCACCTGCCTTTGTGACCCTGGTTCAACCCTGGTATCGGCCATGAGGTTGTCAGTGGGCTGAGTTACAGTTGATCTCAATCTCACTCTGAGGGTTTTTCTCTGGGGACTCTGATTTTTCCTCATCAGAACCGACTTTCTGTCAACTAAACATGGCTGCGGGCAGATACCGTCAATAGGTATAACCTCTGGTATCCTTCCCTTTCATTGAGTTGAATGAATAAAGTTGCTATTGCTATCATCTGGTATTAGCCAGAGTAAAATCAATAAGTCAAGATTACTTGCAGATGGGGAAGAGTTAAGGAGGTAGAAACTGGTTTTCTCCAAAACCTGAATGTTAGTTAGTCACTTCCTTATCCAATTTATTTTTTTGGTAAGAAAGTTGCAGTGTTTAGGATAGCTCAAAGGGGAACTTGAATCCCTATAAATGATACAGAAGTCAACTGGTTTTGTCTTTTAAAAGTCCATTGGAAAAAAATAAATTATACTACTGGAAGGATCAATATAAAAAAACTTGCAATTTAATATTAGCATTTTTGTTTATTTTTAGTCTGGTACGGAGTAATATTTATTAGGATGGGTTCTTATCAAGATGGAATTTTCAAGTTTGTGTTGACAATTCCAGAGAATTTTCCAGATGGAGAATGCCCTGTAAGTTACAGCCTCTTTGCAAAATTATGTTTAAGTGTAGGAAATTGCCTCGCTTCGAATTCAGATGTCATTAAGACAATAAGCATTGTTTTCCCTATATTAGGAAGTCTTGATTATTGCTCGAGAGCCATCGGTACTCTACCATTTGGGGATTTTAGTCCAGGCAGTACATACCCATTTTTTACTGCACTCAACATTCGTGGGGTGGGGGGAGCATTGCGTGTTGACACGAGAAATGGTTGTAGGGGAGTCCACAAGCAATTTGGCTGAATGATATTGTTACTTAGACCTACAATAGTTTGCAAAAGTCTCTTGTATATCACTGAGCTGTAGCAGAGGTCAACCAGTTAAGGAAATGAAAAGTGATAGGTTTGACTCTTGTTACAGAGTTATTGGATTTTTTTTTTATTTTGCGAGCCGACATTGAATGATTCATAGAATATATGAAAAATTTCATCTATCTGAACTTATGGAAATTGAATACACGAGAGGTGGAGATAATCAGTTAAGCAGTTATGCTGAAAGCCTGAAAAGAAATTCAGGCTTGAACAACGCTCAAACCCTATGACCACGTGACCCAATGGTGGCCAGCTCCTAAGTGGGAACTGGCAACTTGTGACTTTGATTTATATCCCATAAGACGTGAAGGAATGAATGATATGTGGAATATTGTGTATAGTATTTGCTAATAAATGCATCATTACATAATTCGATATGTTGTCTTTCAGAGATTTATCTTTAAGCCACCTGTATATCACCCTGTTGTAAATATAGAAACTGGAGAACTGGATGTCAAAAGAGCTTTTCCAAAGTGGAGGTGAGACACAAGAACAGGTGTTAAAAGAATTAAATCTTAATGCTTTGTTTATTTAAGTAGATATGTGTTTAGCTGTGGTAAGCTAGGTCATATATTATCTTAACAACATCATTCATATCATTGAATAGGATAATTAGAGATTCCCCACTTATGGCCAGAAAATACATGGAATTCGATGCATGCCCAATTTTGATATCCAGTGCGAAGTGTCCCTTTAAGGTGATTCTGTAGAAATAGAACTTGTCATAGATTTCCTATGAAACTTCCCACACTGTTGTAACACATCAAGGAGATGATGAAAATGTAATAAAAAAGGGGGGTCACTGTGCTGACGAATACGGCTATTTGAGCATTAATGTTGCAGGTAAAATCCGTTCTCAGGTTGAATCCGTTTTAACCTAGGTTAAATTCGTGATCCGCATTTTACCTAGGTTGAATTGTGCACTCAACCTAGCTTAACCACCCCCCCCCCCCCCCCCAAAATGATCCTTATACCTTCCCTCCTCAAGCTCTGCCCTGTCTTACGCATCTCAACACATCTTCTTAATCATCGATTTCTGTATTGATGCACTTATTAATTCAGTCTCAACATTACATAGTAAGCAAACAAAGAATTGTACTATGCACTCACTGGTACTCAAACTCGCACCCTCCAGATCTGTACTACTGTGTTTTCGCCACTACACTACGACGACAAACATGCTCAACCTAACACAGTTCTTTTTATTATTTACTTTTCTATAATTGGTATAATAACCAAAACTAATCCTAACCAGACCATAATTTTTCTCTAGACTTAATTTAGGCTGCAAAAAAGTTTCTTCAATCCATCTGAGTGCGTATTCAACCTAGGTAAAATGAGGATCACCAATTCAACCTGAAAACGGATATTACCGGCTACATTAACACTCCAAAATAGATTTAACTAGAGTGTGGACTGTTCAACTTGTAATAACTCCTTCCGTACAATTTTATGAAATCGCTAGCAAACTGGCCATAGATTTTTGCTCATTTTTTCACTACTCCATGAAGGCACCGTTCTCTGAAAATATATGAAATTAAAAATGGGGGTCACCATACTCTTTCAAGAGAAAATAGCGATTCCCTGATTGGAATTAGGCTTGGTGTCAAGGAAAATCCGCCATTTTATCTATGTGCCTGCGCTACTGCACTTGCCAATGACGCAAGAAATTATGCGCAGTAGGGTTGTGCAATGCAAACCAGGGAATCGCCTTAAGTCTACGCAATTGCTACCTATTTCTAGCAGTAAGATAAGTTTAAGGGATGGTTAATGTTATTTTTTGGAGAAGGTAAATGCAGCCCTATATCTTTACTTCAGTTGAGGACTGGAGATTAGGGGACACTTTGTGGCGTAAATTGTGTGTATTCCCAGATACAAGTGAGGTCAATGTTTGGGTGAAGAGCGAAGAGATGCCCTAGCCAATGGGACATAACTCCTTTTTGAATACAGGGATATTTTTGTGCAGTTTAAAACTATCCAGAGAAAGTAGATCTCAGTAAGTAGCCTTGGTATCCAAAAGGAAAATTGGGGGTAGCCATGCTTTTTTGAGAGATAATTTAGCTTCAATTTGAGAAAGAAGGCCATACATTGCTTTGTAGTTTGAAGCTCTTTATAAATATTATTGATGAATTATCTTTGAAAAATGCATGGTTACCCCAAATTTTCTTTTTGGATTTCATTAACACTTGTTAAGATCTACATTTCCTGCATAATCATAAACCGGGGTAGTAGGCACCATCTTTAATATAGACCACCTCCCTTGGGAGATTCAGCACGCCCACTGTTGAAAAAGCCAATGAAAACAGAGCTATCTCACTTATCAAGGGAAATATGGTCAATACTTTTTGCTAAAAATAAATTTACTTGGGAAAGGACTGACTCAAGGAAGTAGAGGAGATGGAGGCCCCCCTTGATAACCTCCTGTCAACAACACATCGGCAAAACGTTGACCTTTAACTTTTACAGTTGTATCCAAAGGCTTTTTACTGGGAGTACAAATTCTTTGTTTTTTTTTTCTCTTTGTCCATTATTTCTTTTGTTTAAACCTGGCCTCAGAGTGCTGAATGAAGGAGAAAATAACATCATTCAATAATGCAACTTATTATATGACTAGCTCCATGAGCGGGCAAGATGAACCAAATCCCGTACTGTGATTGGCTACCCGAGGGGGCAAGATGGAGCTATACTACCATCTCGGGATTTCTCGCTTGGTCCCACAAGATCAAAGATCTTTTTTTTGGTGTTTTATCCCATATAATAAATCCCCTATTGACCAAGCTTGTTTGGTCAAGATGGCTGGATATTGGCTTCGTTCTTTTTTTGCGTGTTTATGGACCTCAACTTCATCTTGGTCCATAAACACGCAAAAAAAGTACTTGGCCAATATCCATCCATCTTGACCTATCGCTTGGTCAATTACCCATATATATTATGTACAGTCGAGCTATGTTGGTACGAAAAATGCACAATAACTGAACATTAATTCATCAAATGCTTGAAATAGTTTTCACTTTTCAAACACTGTTAATTTTATAATAAAACGAAAGTTCATAGCTAACTACTGGTATTTGCAATATATCAAGGAAATATCCACAGGAAATTCAGAATCTTGAGAGCAAAGTTCAAAACTGACATGCAGATTGGAATACTCTGTTCAAATTAATTTTCAAAACTACTGGTCACACGTGACGTAGCTCGACTGTAAGTATGCAAGACACAATTGATGGCCTGAAAGCACAAAATTCCTGTGCTTCATAGTGTTAAATCAGTCCTGCACACACATTGCATTCCAAAGCAATTCCGTCTGTTTCCTTCATCCAGCTCTCTCTCAATTTAAAATTTAGTGATTTCAAATCTTTAAATTAAAATCTTTTATATAAAAGTGGACAATCTTTTGTTTTTAATGAAGGCTTATGTGTCGACATGCTTAAACATTCAAAACACTTTGTGTGACATTTTAATTTCTTTAGAATCTTGTTTTGTTTCTCTCTGGACATTATTAGAATATTTTAGTTTTCCATAGATCCTATCAATCTGCGCACATTTTGTAATTGGCCACTCCTGTTAGGAACCATTGTAATGACTTACCGCCACCTTTGTCCTACTTGTGTTAGCTTGTGCTACCCCGCTTTAGTTCATTCTGTTTTTACCACTTAGAAATATAGTTCGTGACTGTTTAAAACCAACAGCTTGTGAACTTCATTTTTGGTTATACTGCCCTGTTGAAGCTAAGTTAACCAGCTGAGACAGTGTAACAGGTCTAGGGACAAGCAAACACCCTTCACAAATTTGAAGAAAAATGAGAAGTGTCTTTTTTAATCCCAATAGTACTTTTAAAGATGTATTTAATTTAACTTTCCATTCATGTCCAATACACTTTGATGGAAATGTTTCCCCTTTTGAAGTTTTTAAATGGTATTCAGTTTTTGCAGTTTACTATTCATGTGAAGATCATAAAAAAGGCAATATTCTTTCCTCTTCAGGAGAAATATAAATCATTTGTTTCAAGTACTGCTATATGCTAGAAGAATATTCTACAAAATAGATTTGAAGGATCCTCTAAATGCTGAAGCTGCTCGACTGTAAGTGTTGTATTTTGAATAGTGTTATAATAGTTAGTCAAGGCACTGGTTACGAAAACTTAAAACCTTCAAAAGTGAGAACAATGTTGTCACAATTGGTGTTGAATTGACTGTGACAGTGTACAATCTTTTTTTTTTTGCTTTGCACAGGTTCGCAAGTTACATGTAGTTGCACATAATTTAATCAAAAGATTTGATTGGTTATCTTCTTGAAAAAAAGGTTGTTTTGTGCATGGTCAAGGCCAAAAATACAGACGAAAACATGAAACAAAAAGACTTGTTGAGTTTCATAACCATCTCCATGCATTGACTATGATGTGATCTGTCTTATCTTTAACGACTTTGCATTTCTCATTAAAAACTTACTTTTATTTCTGTAATGTGTAAACTTCCGTTCAGAAGGTAAGGAATAACTGGTAGATCTTGTTTCAAGATAGCTTGAGAAATAATGACTGACAACATTTTTACCCTTTACTCTCTAAGCCTAATGGGTTCCCCGTTGATGAGTGCAGTCTTCTGAAAGTATGCAGAGTAAGATCTGTGTCAGTCAAGTTGAGGGGTGAAAGTATTAAACATTTATACATATTTTTGCTTGTGTGAAGAGGCTGACTCTGTTGGTTGGTGTGCAGGAGTAAGACGTCACCAGTTCAATCCCAGGTGACCCCAACCTGCTTTTCAATGTGGCTCTTGGCTTAATTGCCTTTAAAATGGAGTTCTAACTAATATTGACAGTGAGAAAGAGCTAGAAAGGTCTTCCATCAGTTTCAGAGTGATGGAAGTTAGCAGGAACTGTGACTGTTCATAAAAATTTATTTTATAGCTTTACTTGTATTTTCCTTTAAAATTAACAAACTTTTGTACTATTAAACGGTGCTGATAATATTTATTTGACACCAATAGAAGAAAATCCTGAAGACAATCACCACCAGGGCATCTTATTGAGACCTGACCTGCTTGTTTTCTCCATACCCAGTTTCATAACTTTGCAGCAACCTTTGCTCTTCATGCAACAGAAAAGAGAATGGCTCAGCATTGCTACAAAGCAGCAACAACTTCTGGAACCTTCTTTTTTAATACAATTTACAACTATAAAGAACAGCACTTTTACCTACCGTATATTGGGCCTAAAGAACATAGTCATAAAGAGATTTAAAAATGACAAAATTTTATTAATAATAATTTTAATCCCACAGATATGACAATGATCGAGATGCCTTCAAACAAAACGTAAATGTGTCATTAAGGTCCTGCCTTAACGAGCTTCATTTACCTCTGGCAGATGACCCCCATGCAATAAGGTATGGATACTCTACCTACCTACATTAGAGACAATTCTCTTTCACTCGCTTCATTTAAAAACAAACTTTTTGAGTATTATACAAATGCTCTCTTGAACATTTACAACCCAGACAATCCTAAAACATGGAAATCTGTTTGTCCTAAATGTAATATGGCCCAACCCCTTGTTAAAGATATAACTTGCTGTTTTTAACTATTAAGCTTAATATTTTTGTAATTCAGTATTTATTTTTGGGACCACAGTAATTGGTTATGCTGTTGTTGCCTCCCTGCCCCACATTTGTTGGGACGAAGTCAAATACAAATTAAAAAAAAAATAAAAAATACCATAATATAAGTTCAAGTAGTATAATATAAGTGGAAGTGTCTCAGGGATTTCTCTCGAATGATTGAAAGTAGAATGATTCATACCTGGATTGAACGTGTTTTAAAGCTTCATATTATTATTTTCGATTTTATTTTTATTTAACCCATCAACCCCCGGGGGTTCTCCATTATAAAATCTTCTGGCTTTAGACACAGAGTAAAAAAATTTAATATTAAGTCTGGCCGGTTAAAGCTGGTTTGGGTGTCAAAGGGTTAATGGGTTTTTAGTGAGTGAACTCATCGACTCTCGGGGGTTCCTCATGCTAATTACCAGTTTTGTTTGAAATAAACAGGTTTGTTGAACTTAGCCCTGATCAACATGATGAAATAAAGAACCAAATAATTGAGAATCAGGCAAGTGGTAGAGAACTTCTTTTTGCATAATTGTGTCAAGTCCTCCTTTAGCCAGAGAAAGGTGTATCATTCTTATTTCTATGCCATCAGGACAATAAAGGCAGTGCTGTGGGAGTGTGTTTATGACTACAAGTGGGTGGTGTGAATTTCCAATGCGTCTCTGGCCATGACTGATTTCCGGCTACTTTCAAACACTCTGCACTCTACCCCCCTAAGCCCCTCTCCCCCCCTCCCAAGCTGTTTCTTTCTTCAGTGCTCAGTTCCCTGCCTACTGCTTTGATTTACTCATCAACTTGAAATCTAAGTGAAAGCCCTGTGAAAATTCTATGATTCTGATTACAACTGTTTAAATAAAAAGGAAAGAAGTGAATCTAGAGCAAAAAATGTAAACTGATTTTCAGTTGATGCACAACATAACAACTTGGAAACATTTGAACCGTTCTTTATCCTATGGATTCTTTGCAAAGTGGTTATCTTTAAAGGCACTCATGGGGTTTATTACTTTGGCAGTTTATCTTACAGCTGGTGTCAATCAATCAGAAAGAGTCCTTCGGATTCTTATTTTGCAACTAAAAAAGCTTGGTATGGCCTGTGACAGTAACTCTTGTTGGGTTGTCTGTGACAAGTAGATTTCAAACATAGGCAAGCAATTTTCTCCAACTACTTGCCCACTGAGCAAGCTACCACACAATCAATAATTAGACAATTCATCTAATGTCCACTGACAAAAAATATGGAGGTTTTTTTTGTTTTTTAATTTTGTTTTTTTGCAATGTAATCTGCATTATGTGTGGGCAAGTCCTCTGACTACCAGCTGGTGGTATTTTACTTCTCAGCTTTACTTTCAAATTGTGCACTTGTCTGGCCCTCCTCAGACTGGATTCTTAAATTGTTTTATTTAATTTGGTGCAGGGATTGTTAGATGGTATTTCATTGTGTCAGCAGTGTTAAAGGAGATCAATGCCTCTGATTTGTAAGCTAAGAATTGATAAAAAGCTAAATGATCTCACATGCAAAAAGGAGAGATTGTGGTAACTGTAACTTGAATTTGTCTGCTTTTTTCAGAGTAAACCAGAGTGTCTTCCAACTGCTAATGCGCACAAATCAGGATTATCATGGATGAAGAAAGGCTCCAATCAAATATTCAGCCAACAAGAAAGCTAGTATTTTTTTACAGTCACCCAACAAATACTTCTGTCCAATTATGCACAGAAATTTATAGCGAATGAGTTTACTCAACTTTGGCTTTAATGACCACTTAACACACCCTTACTGTTTCTCTTTCTTTGAGAGCAAAAGTTAAAAGGAGTCTCCTTGTTCTAGTTAAGGAATAGGTCTTGTGTCAAAACTTGACAAATGCACCTGAACCTATAACTAATTCATGTTATTTTTGTTCACCAAAGTGGAGGTTAGTACTTTCATTGGCACCAAGGTCAATAACACTCGCTAATCACCTTAAACCAATCACTTGTGTGGCATATTCTAGACTTGGTCATGCTAGAGTCTCATTGGAGCTGTTCCCAGCTTCACAACATTTACATTTCTTGTGACATCACAATGCCTGCAAAACTCATCTGAAATGCTTAGTAGTCTAAAGTCGAATTATGCTAAAATTTTCAGTGATGAAAAATAAACTGGTTTTCAAAAATTATATTATTAATCTTAATAATTTATTTTCATAAGAAAAAACCTTTTTGAGGAACACTGGAGAAGCTCGCCTTTTTAAAGTAAGTTTTAATGATAGCATTTTGCACAGTGGCAGAAGTCTACAAGCAGGCAGAAATGTTATGTCCCGACATTTTATTAGCTTGTGAGTGATTTAATCTGATGTACAGTATTGATAGTGATATTTGTAGGATATGAATTCAATCCTAAGGGATAGACACATGTAAGAACTCACATTTTCAGTTTTTTGAGATTTATGCCCTCTAACCCTAACCCTTGTTTTAGCAACTGCTAAGCACGCTAGTTCCTTTGATGCAAGACAAGTATTTAAAATACGTAGGTGTCTGTAATATTAGGCATCCACGACATATCAAATAAATAGACTATAGAAATGTACAAAACATGATCCAGAAATCAAATAAACCAAATATTCAGAAAATGAAAGGCAAGCAACAAGTCTTTGAATAATTAGGGAACTGGTCAAAACTACTATACTCGAACAGGACCCACCTTTGGGGTAGGGGGGTTCTCAAGGACACCACCTATCTTCGATATTATCACATGAACATTACTGACAACATTTTATTGGGTTTTAAATTTGAGTTGACACAGGAATATTCAGCTACAATCTTGGACAAAATAAAATGGAACAGAAATGCCCCCTCTCCCCCAAATCAAGGATGAAGGTGCGTGAAGGCCAAAACGCGCCATTTTCCCATCACTGATTTTGGTGGGAGGGGTGGTCTCAATGTTCCATTTAATTTGTCCAAGATTGTCTGTAGAGGCTATGACGTCACAAATTCAAGATTTGGTCAATTAAGAGGTCATATGTCAACACATTAATCATCCGAAACCACTGGCCTCTGACGCAGTCACGCTCGTCGCTAGTGTTGCTATGTTGAGATACTACATGGAAGATATTTTAAGAGAAGCGGAGCGTATAAAAAAGCCAAACCTAAAATGAAAATTTGCCAGTACGACCAAGAATAAGGGTATAACTCTACGTAGAATTGACGAAAATATTGCCACCGAGAAAAGGAATACCCGAGGAAACAAAAGTAAGAGTTAGAGTTCTCAAGCCCAGTACTGATCTTACTCTGAAAGCATTTCTGGGGAGTTAATCGATAAAACTATAGGGTCTATGTAGGGTCGCATCGCTGAGATTAAACGAAGCAATGGCAAAAGACTCAAGCATTAAAGTAGCGCTTTTAAAGCTTTGTAGAGCACTTGAATGGTTTTACATGACATTAAAACGTTTAAGGCACGATTCACGAGACTTTTTATACGATCAACGTCTGTTTTGAGACGCTTTTCAGCGGTTAAGCACGGTTAACAAGCAATGGAAAAAAGAGTCAATCTGTTCTGTCGCCTTTCTGGCCAGACGACAAAATCGTGAAAAATCGACAAAATTCGTTGCTGATAGCCTGCAAATCGTGCCCATCAACACTTTTGTGAACGTAAATCATGCTCTATTTTTCAGCGTGGAAAAATCAGAAGATAGATCAGGTAAATATCGCCAACAAATTTAAGGGAGTGCAAATGCAGTTCTTAAAATTCAACAAGTTTTCGTATTCGGTATGGTTAGCGCACGGATGCAAAGTCTAAAGCGTAGAATGTGGGTAGGTTGGATAGTTGGATGGGGTAGATAATCTGTGGTAGAAGGTTCGAATCCTCCTTACATGCGATTTCTTTTTTTTTCTTTTTTTTTCCAATAGCTTTATTCCCTTTTTTGTTTGCAATTTATGTTAACGTGAAATGCCACTTGCATTTATTTTTTTTTCAGTGTCGCCTTGCTCAGTTTATTTTTTGAATGGGAGATGTGCTCTCGGATGATGTAACTTTTGAGCGAACGAGAGCAGATTTCGTGTCGTGATTACCCCATATACTACTGGTAACGCCAAGCAGGGGCTCATAGACAATCTTGGACAAAATAAAATGGAACAGAAATGCCCCCTCTCCCCCAAATCAAGGATGAAGGTGCGTGAAGGCCAAAACGCGCCATTTTCCCATCACTGATTTTGGTGGGAGGGGTGGTCTCAATGTTCCATTTAATTTGTCCAAGATTGTAGCAAGAGTCGGCATTACTAGACAAACAAGAAAAGTGAGGTTTGAATCTCACTGTAATTTTTTACTGCTGGATAGAGGGGTGGCTATGCAATATAGACACCATCTTTGACGTTAAGCAAGGTGGGTGCAGGCAGACACCACCATCTATTTTGTGGTTTGGTGGGTCCTGTTTGAGTGTAGTAGTTTTGACCACTTCCCTTAGTACATACCAGTAGTGCAATAAAATTTATTCTTAGCTTGTACTCACATGATTAGATGGCCATGTTGGTGTAAACAAAAGCAAAATGAAGCTCGTCAAATTCTCAAAAGACGTTTTCATTATTGTTCAGTAAACCAACACGGCTGCGGTGACATCAGGTGCAAGTCAAGGATTGGCAATTGAGGGATGAAACCTAATGTGCAGCCAAATGTTGACCAGAAAAATCACTCTTGGGGAAATTTGTCTCTGCTTTAATTTATTTGTTCTTTTCCAATCTATTTGTGGCACATAATAAGGTGCACTCCTGGCCTACGTTTTAACTTCATTTTAAGTTAACTGCCAGCTTTGTGATAGAACCCTGCAGTAACTGTTGACTCTGGACAAATGTTTGATTTTTTGTTTACCTCAGCCTTGTTGGGAGCCTAAATGAAACCTCCAATTATCCATCCACCAGTCACTTGAGCGTAGACAACATTATCGGTCGCTGACAAAAGGGGGCTTACAATAGCCTGCAATCAGGCATTTTTCTATGGGGTCATTCCGTAGAGGGGTGCAAAAACGACAAAACTGTTAAAAATCATCCACACACAAGACATTCTAGGAGGATATCTTTCATTCAGAAATTGAAATTATAAAATAATTAGGATAGTACGTGCACTCTCATTGGTCAATACCTGTGTTTAGATGAGAGTATGGAAACACAGCTGTGACATCACACGAATTTTGATTGGTTCTATGTAGTCAGATGCGCGTTTTGATTGGCTGGTAGGAAATATGAGCATGAATCAAGAAAATCTGTTTCAATTAAGAATTTTCCTTCATTTGTTGAATAATCTTTGAGAAATATTATTTTTATAAAAGCAATAGAGGACTGTTTTCCGTGTTTCCATAGCCTCATCTAAACACTCGGGGAAGTTGGGAGAATTCTCAACAGTTATGTAAACCCTCAACTGCGTCTCGGGTTTGCATAACTGTCTCTAATTCTCCCAACTCCCCCTCGTGTTTAGATGAGGCTATGGAAACATGGAAAACATCCTCTAACCTAACCGTAAGAACCCCTAGTTGCTGGTTATGCTTTACTGAAAACAAGAACTAGATGACAGCAGTGGTTTCTCATCTTCAAAAACACTTGAAATCTGGAGATTCAACAAGGAAAACCCAAAAAGAGCCCTTGAGATATTTATTTATAAATTAAAGTACTTTCTTTTTTGAAGTTGTTTTTCATTTTTCTTTTTATGCTTTATTCATTTTTAATTTGTAAATTTTATGATAAATTGAAGTTTGGAAAGGACGACAACAACAACCACCTTTATTTGTACACTTATTGCATGAATATTTACAAAGAAATAATTAATTAAACTTAAATAGAGTACTCAGGGGTTTTATTAGAAGCCAGGATCCAGGTACTAGCACCCGTCTACACTGAGTACAATACCTACCATTGCTCAAAGGAGGTCTCAAGATCAAAAGCGAGGTCTAGGGGTGCCTGCTTACTCTATCATAAGGTCCCTTCTACTTTAAAACTTAATGAAACCCCTGAATACTGGCTGCCCGGAATAACCATAGGGGCTAGAGGAGCCGGGCAGCCAAACTGAAGTGCCCCTTGCTGACTGTATCATTCCCGTTGTCTTAAGCTTCCCCAATCACTAAACATCATTACATCTAAAGGCTAAAAGTGGACCAAAAAGAATAAAGAAGGGTCAAGACAACTGAAAATGTTTTCTTCGCACCAAAGTGAATGCTATACAAGATGTTGCAAAATCTTCTGTTCAGATCGATAGATTTTGCTGATTTACTGGTAGTTTGTCCTCTTCATAAGCTTGTCCACTTCAGCTGACCTAAGAAACTTCCACATTGAATTATTCAGTTCATAACAGATTCCTTTCCAGTTGAAATGTGTTGGTGGATCGTTATCTTGAGTCCCTTTTCTGTATTCAAAATAAGGACTCAGTTCAATGGCAAGGCTAGATTTGATAAGAGCAACTCCACCAACTTTCTCTGGACCTGGATGATATATTCTACCACTCTCTGGCAACATGCAAACCTTTTCTGGTTCAAACGGAAATGTCAGAATATCCCCTATACCACTGAAGGTCAACACTCCAGGTGTGTTATTGTCATCAGGGTCTTCAA
>OX421447.1:62396998-62406998 GCA_949126865.1 Montipora capitata | reverse complement strand
ACTCTAAGACTTGTCACACTGTAGGTATCCTTAATTACCGGTATCTCTTAGTATATGGTATCGTTATTATAATATATTTGTAAGGACAGCTAAGTTCCTTTCCTTTGCCTCCAGGCTTTGTTTACCTATGTGAATTTCCCTTTGATTTTAGACACTTTCAGGTCACACAAGTCCTGTGGAATATGTCAAATTTAATAGTGGAGAGGATTTAGTAATAGCAGGATCTCAGTCTGGAACACTTAAGATATGGGACTTAGAAGCTGCAAAAAGTAAGTACTGGTAAATGGTCAGTCACCTAGGAGCCTAAGTGCTGACTATTTTGGACAAAGATTGGCAACTTGAATTTAAGCAGTATTTGCCTTGCCTTGTCTTGATTCAGTCTGTTCCTGAATTACATGTACTATCCAAGCCTACATGTAGATCTGTATTATGTTTCTCAGATGGCCATAAACAAAATAAAGTAATTAGAGCTTGGCTAAAGTCAAGGCAGTGCTGCAAAACAGGTTTCTTTTGTTGCATAGGCTTTGACAATATTTCAGTATGTGCATTAGAAGAGGCGCGGTGGCCTCATGGTTAGTGCACTCGACTCCGGATCGAGTGGTCCGGGTTTGGGGCCTGGCCGAGGACATTGTGTTGTGTTCTTGGGCAAGACACTTTACTCTCAAGGTGGCTCTCTCCACCCAGGTGTATAAATGGGTACCGGCGTAATGCTGGGGGTAACCCTGCGATGGACTAGCATCCCATCCAGGGGGGAGCATAAATACTCCTAGTCGCTTCATGCTACGGAAACCGGAGATAAGCACCGGCCTTAATGGGCCTTCAGGCTCGTAACAGAGACTTTACCTACATTAGAAGGCAGTATTGTTAAGGTCCAGCCAATTCACATGCTTTGTTCTTCATACAATCTACATACTCTTAATTCACTTGTGGAAAGAGGTGATGGATTTCATTTTTGACTTTGTGACTGGTAATCATCTGCTACATGTATGTAATGGTTCTTTGCCTTTGTAAGAGTAGTGTGTTTGTATTCAAGGAATTTGGAACCTTAATTAATATTTCTTCATAGACATGACAATTATTGTTGTGAAGTACTGCTGACAAGTTGGCATTCGCAGCAAAGCAAATACTTACATACATGTACGTCTTACCGCTCGTTCTTGGTGATCAGTATATATGATTTGGTGTATAGTATCATGGGATATTTTACGAGTGTCACTGTATTTTGGCAAGCCCGTAGGATGAATCAAAATACAAGAGACGAGTGGAAATATCCCATGATACTACACACTAAATCGTCCAATAAGCTATTTATTATCCAACTCTTTTGCACAATATTTTTGGCAAGTGAATTGTAAATAACTGAGAACTTGTGAGGAGTTTGTATGTGACAAGTGCAGGGCAAACATCAACATCTGAACTAGTCAAACCAGTTTGGCATTTGATATTTGTACTCGTTTCACGCATCCACTTACATGTACATAATACAGGTGGACAGCAACACTTTGTTTGGTTGCTTTCCACCCTTGCTTGCTCTTGGAAAGGGCAAAAGGGCACCTTTCCCATGGTGATCTAATCAAGATGAGCTCAGCATGATTTCATTAATAATATAATCTTGGCAATTTCATCGTGGCTCACCTTAGCAAGCACCAAATTTTGCTATTTGTTATATTTTGCTATAGTGTTTGGACGTTTTAGCAAAACAATTGTTGTTTCAGTTGTAAGAACTCTAACGGGGCATAAGAGCAGCATAAGAGGCATAGATTTCCACCCATATGGAGAATTTGTGGCTTCTGGGTCTTTGGATACAAATGTCAAAGTGAGTAGACTAACACAGTACTTACATGAACACACTTCATGAATGGAACTTTGAACTTGCATAGATACAGTGTAAGAATGGCTTGATATTAATTTTGTTGCAGCTGTTTTAACCCTTACTTTCTAGGAGATATTACAAAGTTTTGCAAGACGTGTCAAATGCAAGTGTTTATGCCATAATTAAAGGGAAACATGAGAAATCAGTCAGTTTCTGCTTGACATGAACAGTTGTTATAATGCAGTTAAATGCAGAACTTTTAAAAAAGTTAACTATGTACAAAGAGCTGTAGTGGCCTTGGGCCAGTTGATCATCTAAGAGTGTCAGCGGTGTTTGGCACAGTTGCATTCTCATTCAATTGCTTAACCATGTGGCAATTCATCAGACATTTTGCCAGCCACTTTTTGCTGTGCTTGTACAGTTGGGTTTTTGCTCTCCCTCCCCTCCCCCCCCCCCCCCCCCCCCCCACTTCCACTCTTTATCAGTGTGATGGTGCCTGGATAACTGGGGGCTCGTGGCTGGGTTGTGGGGATTGCTGGTCATGGGAGGATCACTTGGTCGAGGGGCTGTCTGGTCTCTGCTGGACATACCCAGGTACCCAACCGTCATTTAGCCATGCAGTTTTTAACGCTATATTAATTTGTGATGTTACTTCTCCTGTCCTTTAATTGTCTTTTTTCCTGGACTTTTGTATGTCTTCAATAATCTATTTTACCCTTTTTGCCTTTCCTTACCATGTTGGTGTATTTATTTTTCAGCTTTGGGATGTTAGAAGGAAAGGTTGCATAGTCACTTTTAAGGTAATGTCTTTTTAGTTGTTTGTCATGGCACACATGTACATGTAAGATAATAATAGAGGGGTGTTGAATCTTTAAATTTTTTTCAGGGATTTGCATGAAAGTGCCTATTATTATAGAAAGTAGGGCAGATTTTTGCTTTGACGAAGTCCAAACGCTCGAAACATCAGCTTTTGAATTTCTTTTCGGTGGCCAATTTACCATGATATCAACTCAGTTGATAAACCCATGACTTCATTTCACTTCTCCACTGACACATCACAGCAGTATCTTTAAAAATTACACGCTTCTTTTCTCCGCTTACAGAAATTGCCTAACTAAGTTACATGACATTACAATGTAGTAGGCTTTTTATCTCTCTGCTCCCAAAACTCAAATGTACCAGGGATGATCATTAAGGACAGTGCCTACTAGTTCAAAAGTATTTTTGCGTGGTTTACTGAATATGCTGGAAAAGCAGATCTTAGCAAGTGTTATTGAAATTCAAAAATTAAATTGGGGGTAACCACACATTTTTCAAAGATAATTAATCAACAATATTTGTAAAAAGCTTTAAAATACAAAGCGTTGTATGGCATTCTTTTCCAAATTGAAGCTTAATTATATCTGAAAAATGCATGGTTACCCCCAATTTTCTTTTTGGACATCAAGAGCACTTGCTAAGTTCTGCTTTTTCCGCATAGTTTTGAACCGCGCAAAAATTATTATCTCTGTATTAATAAGCATCATCCATAGGAAATCGAGATGCGCATTTAACGTATTTGCAATAACAATAGTAGGCACTGTCCTTAATTCCATGACCATGTGCATTGTGTAATATTTGCAGTAAAAAAGGATCTTGAGATGTTAATGTACATGTATATGTCTTCTAGGGTCACACAGACGGCATAAACTTTGTCAGGTTTAGTCCAGATGGCAGGTGGATAGTGTCTGCATCTGATGACCACACAGTAAAGGTGATCTTTTGTTTGCAGAGCGACATATATTATTTAATTTTGTAGTTATCTTTTGAGATACGAAGTGGATTCTAGCATATTTATGACCTTTGCACAAGTTTTAGTAAGTGTTGTTGGAGAGCCTTCTGCTGAAGATCATATGAATTTAGTTAAATTCAAACTACATGACTGTACATATGTATGTTAACATCTTGCTGTTAGTCCTAGCAACAAGATGTTAACATACTTTTGAATTCTGAAGCTGCAGAGTGTTTTTGGAATACTTTGCACCATTCAACTTATGCAGCTTCGCAACTTTGCCACTTGAGCACGCTATTCTTCCTTAAAGCAAAGGGGTTATAAGCTTAGTTTGGATGAGTTTTTCTAGCTATTAATACAGGCCCACCTTCAACTGACAGGCTTTTCGATGGTTTGTTTTTGTTATGGATTTTCTTTGCTTATCATAGCAATCTGATTGGATAAATGTCTGCTTTGGCAGGATTTTCATTTATGAAAATTGTTCCATGGCATGCAATGCGTGTCGGTTGAAGGTGGCACGTACTGATAATTGGCATGTAATTACTGTATACAGTAGAATTTTAGTATTGTATTTTAAATATGTTTTACAGTTGTGGGATTTAACAAGTGGAAAGTTACTACATGACTTCAAACAGCATACAGCAGCCTCTACTTGTGTAGAGTTTCATCCCAAGGAATTTTTGTTAGCTACTGCGAGTAATGACAGGTTTGTGCCCTGTGAATTGAATGTGACCTCATTTTAAAAAAATACATTGACTTTTTGCAGGCAATCTTGCTATGTGCATAAATCATCAGTTTTGGGTTTTGTTTGATTCAGAAAGTTTTACCCACTTCTAATAATAATCATATTCATGTCTGTTTTTACTCCCCTCAGATTTAGAATCATTTTGTTAATTGTTATCCCTAAAAAGCAAATACTGCATGAAATCACTTCTGATCAACAAGTCTGTATATGCTTGTTTCAGGACAGTAAAGTTTTGGGATTTAGAAACTTTTCAACTTGTGTCAAGTATTGATCCAGAGACAAATGGTATAAGGTATGTACTGTAGGCCTTTTATCATTTCAATGTGGATCTGTCATGGATATGGTTTCACTGTGGAGCACAGAAAACCCAGAAGTTTTAAGGGCACAAAGACAGGTTTAGTAATTTTGCCATGATTAGTTTTTTGTGACTGCTTTAATATATATGTAGTACTTGTATTAATATTATTCGTATCAACATAATTATATAATATTTGTACTTTAAATATGCCATGTAACATTATTTGAATTACACTGTGATTCAGCACTTTCACTGAAATGTATGGTGCATTGTGGTACATTTACATCAAATTGCATAAAAATTCAGAAAGTCTCTTTTTTCATTTCAGATGTATTACATTTCACCCTGAAGGACTTGCATTATTTAGTGGAGCTCAAGATTCCATGAGAGTATATGGGTGGGAGCCTGTTAGATGTTATGATAGTTTTTCTCTTTCGTGGGGGAAGGTGGCAGATATGGCTATTTCCTCAAGCCAATTGGTGAGCCTTTGTTGCATTAAATGAGTAAAAATCTACATTAATTTGTTATAGTGCTCAATGGTAAGTTTAAAGTCTTGGCTCAATTCTGAAAAGCCAAGACGTCCAAGATTTCAAGAAATGAGAAGCAAGCATCAAGAATTGAGAAAGAAGGAGCTCTGGAATATTAAAAAAGTTGAACTAGTGCAAACAATAAAAAGAAAGGCCAGGAGTCTTGACAACCAATTTGCTTCAAAGTGTTTATTAATAGCTTGAAATAATTGAATAGACTCTCAACAATGAATTTTTTTTTTCATTTCCTTACTTTTAAGTACTCTGGTAGAAAACATTGACCACAAAAAAAATTCAAAATTTTGCAAGATCGTTTGGTAGAGGCATTGTACATGTATAATAGGGAGTAAGGATGGCTTAGTGGTTATAAAGCATGCCTTCCATCTCTGTGACCCAGGTTCAACTTGCGGCCCCGAGAGCGTATGTGGGCTGAGTTTCAGTCGATCTCAACCTGACTCTGAGGGTTTTTCTCCGGTTTTCCTCCCTCAGCATAATGAACTCCCAGCCTATTCCATCTGGCTGTGGTGCTGTGCTCCGAGGTCATACATGGGTCGTGTTCAGGAGCCGAGTGCCTAGCCCGCAGCACAGCTCCTTCGGTCTGACCTTGTCGAGCCGCGCCCTTAGCTATTCAGTCTCCGACTGCGAGTAAGGGCGTTTTAATAGCAGGTCAGGCATTATTATTATTATTATTATTATTATTATTATTATTCATGCCTTTATGTCAGTGACCTGTAGAGCTTAGACAACAAGCCTGAAAAATTTGTCTAAATCTGTGTGGCTGGGTTGAATCTCAGGCAGTAAAAAAAGGTCTCTTTCAGCTGTTTAAATTAGCCAGTACTTGGTGACATCCTTTTCCATTTTGCAATAATTCTCTCTTTTTTGTTTCAACATGTATACAGTCAAGATTTTTGCCATGAAAACTTCAGTTTAATCTTTCACTTTGAGGCATGCCCTCTAGAGTTGGCTGAGTGCTTCAGTCTTATTAGTCTGTACAAGTGGAGTATTGACAAATAACATCAGGCACTGTATCCTGGAGAGTACGGGGGAAAGAAACTCATGACTGCTAGAACACCCAACATGTATATTTGTATGCCTGGGGACTACCGGTGGTATTTCCTGAAGTAATACCACGTGATTCTCAGACTCAGACTCTATGAACTTCCAGTCAGCTTTAAAGTACATGGCTGATGTTTGGGCAAAATGAAAGGAAATTTCAAACAATCAATGTAAAAAAACATAACCTAGAGAAAAATGTGTTCAAAAGCTGCTTTGGCTTTAATACTTCATTGGTTACCTTTTCTTTTGTTTCTGTATTTCGGTAGATTGGTGCATCCTTCCTTCAGACAAATGTTTCCGTGTGGGTTGTTGATTTAGGGGTAAGTTTGTGATTATTTAAGTTTTATATATATATGAAAGAGATTATTTTATGACCAGCTGATTGACCATATGGCATTGTTGTTGTTGTTGTTTTTTCAGCATTTAGAGAACCTGATTGCTAAGTATGCTGATGAATCACATGACATAAAAAATGATGTTGTGGTGAGTGATCTTTCACCTGCGTAGCTGTCTTTTCAATGTATCAAAATACCAACTGTTCTCAGTTAAACTCTTTAAAACCTGAAATTTACACATGTGCAAGAAAACTCCTCCACCCCCCCCCCCCCCCCCCTGCCCAATAGTAAAAAGAAGAGTTAGAGCCAAATCCTATACTTTTTTCCTTCAAACAAAGTAATAATGGTGTTACAAAACTAAACACAACATTACATACCCTTCTTTCAGCTAAAAGGCCTTGGAAAATCTAATGCCAATATCCCCATTCACACCTCAAATTAATGCCCTAGGTCGCCCCTGTTGACGAGCAAAATCGTTTGGCATTGACAGAGTAAAATCTATAAGTATCATTCTCACGGGTGAGTGGGGAAGATAACAGATTTGCTATTTAGACAAGTCTGAAGAAAGTTGAGGGGAAATATGTTCAGGGAATTTGAATTTTCTGTTACACAGTTGTTACAATGGCATCTTTAACATCCTAATAGGCCCGCCACTTTCAAAAATACGATAATATTCTTTGTTTGCCCTCCAAAAGTTTGCATAAGCATTGATTCCAGTTTCTCTTGGGACTTAAAATGGTCTCAAGAGAAAACAAAAACAATGCTTTTGCAAAATTTGTTATAATAAAGTACAAGTAAATTCTTATGAAAACTTGACAATGAACTTGATTCCCTAATTAATAGTAGGGGGTAAATTATACCATAGATGACAAATGCATATAAAATAAGATTCTTTAATACTTCTGGAAGTCCTGCTGAAAGGGGGTGGTCAATGCCATGCAGCGACTTTCCACAAGAGTGAAACGACACATGGTTGAAAAGAGTGAGATGTGGGATTGCAGAAAATTAATGATAAGTTTTTAAAGGAACAAGGCATGCTACAATGTGTTCTTTTGGTTTTTAATGAGCTTCAAATGAGGTTGTGATAGTTTGCTGCAATCTCTCATCTTTTACATGTAAGTACCTTTAAAGAGGAAACTTTTTTTCAACAGGTGGGGTCACCTGAAGAACAGAAACCACCTCAATCTAATAAAACGTAAGTGATATTTCAGAAAATTTATTTGGAAAGTTGAGTAGGAAAAGAGTTTCCTTTCTCACAATTTCTCATGCTTTGTTTAGGTTGTACTGGTTACTACATGTAGGCATTCTTAATAAAGAAATGCCATGGGGTCTACAGGGTGTACTTGCATTTTTCCAGGTCACATGATATTATTATTATTATGTTATGTACATGTTACACCATGATAACATAATTATCGATTTTAGCAAAGCCTAAAAGTGGAGTTCCTGTGTACCAGTAACTGGTCAGCAGTCAACTTTGAAAAAAAACAGCTGACCTCAATGAGCTTTAAAATTGAGCCTGCAATATGGTCACATGATACTGGTCAGAAAATACCTTGTTTTGACAGGTGTCAATTAACCATAACATGGATGTCCAATATCAAAGATGTTCCCGACAAATAATGTCGGTTGCACCACAGAGTTTAACATTGGCATACATGTACATGGAGGGGTGGACTTGGTTGGATGGTGACAAAAACAAAAATTTCTCACACAGTTGGGTTACCATAATTATTTTCTTACCCATTGTGCTCCATGCATGCGCCTTTGGTGCACAAAGTTCCACTTAAAACTTATTATTATTTGCATCTTGTATTGGCTGACTTTGTCAGTTTATTTAATAAGTACCCCATATTCCCTTAATAATGACGTGATAACTTAATTAAAAAATAGTTTGTAGTTATTGAAGGGTATTTCCCATAGTAGAATCAAGAAGGTTGATTTCTTCTTGAACTGCAGATTATCATTGATAATCCTCTTCTGCTTTACCAGGAAGAATCCTGTTCTTGCTGGCTGTGTATTATAATCATGATTATAATTATGTCATGTTCATGCTGATTTGCAGCATTTTGTGGCTAGTACCCTGTAAAATGCAAATTTATAAAATTTCATTGTTTCATTTTGTCACCGATTAAGTTGTTGATTTTCACCTCAGTCACGTTTTCTTTCATTGCTACCAGATACATTATACTTTATTTTATTCCTCAGACCACCTAGGAAAGCATTTAGTACAGAAAGACCTCCAACTACATCTACAAAACCAAGGTCTGCTGTGCAGCATTTTTTTTCAGCAATTTGTGTTTTATTTTTCCTTTCCTTTTATGTTCTTGGAGAACAAATTTACTCACATTCTGTCAATTTCAACCCATCCAAAACCATAACAGTACTTAGTATATCTGTCATTGTCTGTCACATCATAAATGGGAACCAGCTGTGGTAGTGAACAAACATGAAATTCCAAGAAGCTACACTATCTGTGCTGAATATGGAATGCAACCTGCGTAGCTGGCAGTATTGTTGACACGAGAGGCAAATTAACCAGCGCAGAAAATGGGGAGGGACGCTGTGAAATACTGCCTGCCCGAAAACTAGGGTTTTTTTAATATCTTAGTCACTGAAGGTAAAGGTAAAGTCACTGCTTACGAGCCAGAAGGCCCATCAGGCCGGCGCTTATCTCTGGTTTCTGTAGCATGAAGCGACTAGGAGTATTTATACTCCCTCCTGGATGGGATGCTAGTCCAATGCAGGGTTACCCCCAGCATTACGCCGGTACCCATTTATACATCTGGGTGGAGAGAGGCACTGGGAGTGTAAAGTGTCTTGCCCAAGAACACAACACGATGTCCCTGGCCAGGCCCCGAACCCGGACCACTCGATCCGGAGTCGAGGGCACTAACCATGAGGCCACCCTGCCTCCCACAGAGGTCACTGAGCTGGTGGAAATTTCAGATTGGCTGATATCAAGAACACATCAATCAGATGTTACTTGAAACCTTGGTCAAGTTCATCCCTTCTGTGAAGGAAAATCAATAATGTACGTTGACCATCGAAGAAATTATATCAAAAGCTCTTGCTTATCGAAACATTAAAAAAGAACAAAAGAAAGAGTAGGAGACTGCTGTGCAGGAGTTGCTTTCCGGCAAAGAGGTTATGGTTATTCTTCGCACTGGTTTTGGCAAAAGCTTGGCATACATGACCTTCACTTTGGCAAAAGAATAAATATTGCGGACATAAAAAATGTTCCTTGTGATACTGCAGTCGACAGAGCAAGGGAAATTTTCGCCCTCAATTTACTCTCTGGTGAATCTGAAACATTACAGGCACCTTTGAGGGATGATATCCATAATGGATTCCAAATCTCAGCTTCATTAACTAAAATGTTGCCGAAATGTGCTGTGAGATCTTCTGGGCTCGACCTCTTAAAATACAGCAGTTTTCCAATTTCAGATCAAACA
>OX421447.1:62381998-62391998 GCA_949126865.1 Montipora capitata | reverse complement strand
TTTAGGTTGACTCATGTAAGTACTACTTAGTTGGTTAAGTAACATGACTGGCATATTTATCATCTAGCAGAGTTGGAAACTAGAACCTTAAAGTTTTCCGAATTCTTGCACATTTGTCTAACTTGTTGAACAATGTGGAGTTGACAAATAGTGAGAAGGCATCTTTTAAAGATGGATGAATTTATTATGATAAAGTATTAAAGTAATTAGGCACTAAAAACTAATTCTGGACTCCATTATTATTTTGAGTATTACTGAATGACTGTAAAATAATTGCTGTTGTCAATGGGCGGCGGTTCATCAGGAGTCAGTGGGTCAAAGAATTATTAAAATATTACCATTTGAATTGAATATTATTTTGTAATGAGTATTGTAAGTGCTATGAAGAACACAAATTACTGTACTTTTGATTTATGATTCATCAGTAAGAACATTGAGATCCTTTCAGCTTTTAAGTTAAGAGTTCTTTAATTTTCAGATCGGACACCTCCACGACAAAACCATGAACCGTTTCAGCCACCACCCTCACCTGGTGAGTTGTCATGATAGTGAGAAATGCAGTAAAATTCATTAGAACCTAAAGTCTTGACAGTTCTTGGTATGCAAATTGCAAAGTGAAATCAATATACCAGTGCAAATAACATTTCCCAGGGAGCGGTGGGGAGGGGGCAAGCTTTTTGTTTGTGTGACCAAGTTTCACATCTGGAAGCAAAAATGTTTGTACTACATGTACATGTATGTTGCTAGTACACCATTTTTAAATAAACGAGACTCAACAATTGCATCATCGCTGCTTGGTTCTTTACTGTGTACCTCCTAAATGTGACAATGAATTTTCTCTGTCTTTTGCTAAACAGTTTTACTTATTGATGGCAGTCATTTGAGGGGTGAAGGGGTGAACAACATCTCTGTCTCTTTTAACCCTTTCCTTCCTAAGAGTGACATTTCCAGATTTTACTGTAAAGCCGCAGCTACACGAGCGATTTTTTGCTGGCGCTGGTGATGCGATTTTTTTTCAAATTTTGTCTGTTTATAGTGCCCAGGTCTCTTCAAGTATGCGATTTGCACGGCCTTCAATTTGTCGCCAAAATTTGTCACAAGTGTAGCCACCCTTGCGCGCAGGCAACACGACAAAATTTGAAAAAAATCGCATCACCGGCGCAAGCAAAAAATCACTTGTGTAGCCGTGGCTTAATGCAAGATGATTTAACTCATCATCTGGTGTTGTCTCAATCATGGTTCATTGAATTTTGATTTGTGGTATTCACCCAAGGTCCCACAAGACAGCAGCCGCCCTCTTTCCCTGAACCAGTCAAACCATCTAAGGTATGATATTTATTTATACCGTAATTGCAATCATTTAAGAATCCTCTAGTTTTGTTATCTGCCTGTTAAGAATGCAAATAATAATTATTTGCATTCTGAACAGGCAAGAATCAAACCCGGGCCACATTGGTGGGAGGTGAGTGCTCTCACCACTGTGCCATCCCTGCACCCCAGATGATTTTACTTGTCAATAGGGACCCCTTGGGGGCTTAAAGGGTTAATTAATCCATATATGTCGAGAAAATGCAAGTAATTAGTTGACCATGGATTCCAATAAGTGTCATGAGGTGTTCCCTAGCTCAATTCCCCAACTTCAACATCATGCATGTCTTGGAATACAGACAATTAATTTCACAAAGTGTTCCCCACGTGCTGCTTCTCAAGTAATGATAAATTGCTGCGTTTACCCTTGACTTAAAAATAACCCCTACACTAATCTTATAGTCCATACCTAGAATTAAAGGGACACTTCGTGCTGGATATCAAAATCGGGCTTGCATCCAATTACAAGTGTCATAAACTAGGCTATTTGGTAAGCTTTCTCTTTCAAATAACACAAACTAAAAAAATATTGTTTTGGTTGCAGTCTACTGAACAAACAAATAAACAAAAAGAAAATGTAATGATTCCATCTGAAAGAGATAAACCAGCTGGACTGCAGTTGTCAGACTTTCTTCCTGTGAGTATTAATTAATTACCTTCTATTTTAGCATTTCCTTTTGGTCAGACTGTATCACTGCAGTAATAAAGATTGTAAGAGCGATAATTATTTTGCTAAGCACTGTAATTTGTTGGTGAACGCTTTACCCCAGAGAAACAAAGTGTTCAGGGGTGATAAAGTGGAGGATGGTTGTTTTTTGTTGAATGGGACTTGAATAGAATAGAATTTGGTTTGCTCATAGTATGCAATTTAATATACAATTTTAAGATACAATTTGAAGCTGTAAACAAACAAATAAGTAGATAAAATAATCATAACTACAATATTATGTTAATTAATTTATAAATGTTTGAGAAATGATTGTCAGTGATTCAGTGTTCTCACCAGGATTTTGTCTTAGGGAGTCCTGTAGGGGCTCAAGCGGGACAAAGTTACTTGCGCTCCATGACTAGGGTAAAAAAATCCTTTGTGATTTCTTTGTCCATTTCATGAAGGAACATTCAAATTGGAACTCTTGCAATGGTGGTCATTCGACAATATTGTAAATGCATTTGATTTGTTTGCCTTCCAACAGATCTTACAGGTGGTGATCTTTTTGTCAGCCATGTTTATTTCGACTGCCATTCACTCTGAAAAACATGCTCTTTTTTCAATGAAATAGATTTATGATCTTTGCTTGTCCTCTTTAGTTTCCTCCTCACCATTGTTTCAATGATCTTCTACACTTTCTTAAATCCTTATTACTTTAGGGCAAAACTACTCATTGCCACGACAACATGAGCCCACACTCTAAATTATCTGTTGCACAAAGTACCTACAGAACCAATATGGCGGCCAAGTTGTCAAAGCTGTGCAACCCTCGTGTGACTGACGAAGGCAAAAGTTGATAAAATTGAAGGTCTTTGAATACTTTGATAAATTGTTTTCATTCAGTTGAAGAAGGCAAAGAGCTGGAGTATTCGCTGAAACCATTAAAAGACTGCTAACTTACTTCTTAAAGTCTGTTTCACTCGTAGCATCCTTGTGCACCCAAGTGGGTGCATTTGCATCGCTTTTAATTTCTATTTTTTTCGGGAATCTTGCAAGGGTGCGGCCTGGTGAGAACACTGGTGATTATCTTGCTCTTTTTGAGCTATTTAATTTAAGTTCTTCCTAGGAGACTAAACAGTGCTTTTTCTGTATCGCAGGCAAAACCCCCGGTGGTCAACGAACCATCTGAAAAGGATGTACATAATGATAATAACTTTCAACCAAAACGTCCCAGCATGACTGAATCTGAGGCTGTCTCCACACTCAGAAAAAGTAAGTTGTAAATTACTTTGGGAAAAGCAGGCAACTTTATGTCTTTCATCAAGGAAACCCCCCTGCCTCATTCCCCAAGGAGAAATCATGTATGGCTCGGGTTTGATACCCCAATTCTTCTACTTTGATGCTGTCACTTATTCTGAAATTGAAATGGAAATTTTGAGTTAACTCTGTAAAGTAAAGCATATGGGCTATTCTCTTGTCCAGTTCGTCTTCTCAAGTCCGCACACCATATTCATATCTTGGAGTGCCTTAGTTGAACAAGTGAATAAATCTATGTTTTTCGCTTTCGAAAGAGGCCATTTTGGAGAGAAAATATATCCAACCTCCAATGTAATAAAGAAATCCATCTGCCCCTTAGTTTGTTGAAAATTTCAGCCACAGAAACACCAGTCATGTTTTGTCGCACACAAGCCGCCATGTTGTTACTGTGCTACATTCCTCACCCCAGTCCCTTGAATCTCTTTACTGAGTCGTTTTTTTTTTTGCCTGCAATATGTTTTTTATGAGAAACCGCAAAAAAATGCGGTGGCTTGTGACATTAAGGAGGTAGTTAATGGGAAAACTCCTTTCATTTTTATTTCAAAAACATCAGCAGGATAAAAAGTAAGACACTTGTTGGCAAACAGCTCTGAAGTTAATAGCAGGTCGCCCACTGGCGACCAGTTGTGAAATTCTGGTCACCAGTACTCAATTTTTAGTTGTGTTGGCCACCAGGAAGGTGCAATTTCGGGCCCTGATGCTAAATGTAGCCATCTTTTGGCCTCTGATTGGTTAGTTTTCGATGACGTCTTTAGTACTAATTTATAAATTTAAAGTATTAACTTCACTAGCAGCTGCCAAAAAAGATGCATTTCTGGTGCCACTGTTTTCAGTTAGAAAAAAATAAGAGTATTATTTATTTTTTTGATATTTTGTGTTATAGGTCATGGATCTATTGCTGCCATTATGTCATCAAGGCTCAAGAACTTAAATACTGTTGCAAGATATTGGGCTGATGGGGATATTAAGGTGACTTTCACCTTATGTGCTAGCATAATGACTGGTCCCCAGGGGAACAGTTCATTTTGTTTCCCAAGAATCTCGATGTTTCCCCGAGGCGCAGCCAAGGGAAACATTGAGATTCGAGGGAAACAAAATGAACTGTTTCCCGAGGGACCAGTCTTTCAAAGTGATTATTTTGTTATATAGCACAAAAAGAAAAACGTGCAACGGCAGTCGTCGGTCAACATTCGCAGGTAACAGTGCACTGTTACCCTCTGATGTCATAGATTTTGCACTGTTGCCCGCTGGCGGAAAACAGTTTTATTGTTAAATGTCATGTGACCTCGAAGTAACCAATGCGAGCTTGCGCTGCTGGGGGGAAAAACTCAGCTATATAACAATTATTTGTGTTTACTTATTATTATCAAACGCCTTAGTTAGGATGCCCCAGTTGACAAGTAAAATCGTCTGGCATTAGACTGAGTAAAATCTGTTATTTCTCACTGGCAGGGGTCAATAGGTCAATGGGTTAAGGCGACTGTTTCTCTGACAAGATAATTATACAGCCTTGCTTATAGCTTTGAGGCAGTCACTATTAAAAAAGCTAATTTAACTGTGGTAGACATTTCTCATTCTCTCCTCAATTGGATAGGTCAAGCATACATATAATTTTTTGTTTTTTGTAAATATTCTGTGAAATAGTTTTATTCAATTTGCAAACCTTACATGTATTAAAGTAAAAGGAAACACAAAAATTTTGCTATCAATTTGATTAAATAGACAGGTAAGAGAGGACAGAGCTTAGAAGTTGTTAATTTGAGCGTTAGCACCTTATCAGAACTTTTAGCCCTTGTCAGAGCACATACACTCTGACAAAGGGCTAAAGCTCTATAAATTATATCAGGTTCGAAATCTCAACATGGTGCTTAATTTACCTCTACCAGTTTGTTTGATGCCAAAATGTTTGTTTGACTCCTACACCAACACAGCTCCAGTTTCTCTAGTAATAAAACCCATTATGGGAAAAGGCTATGTTAAATTAACATCTTCTTGTGTTTTTGGTTATTTGCAACAAGTGTGACATTAAGAACTTCAGTCTACACTGCTGACATTTTGTCTTTGGCTTTCTTAGAGTGCTGTTCAAAATGCAGTAGATATGAATGACCAAGCTATATTGGTGGATCTACTTAATGTTCTTTGTCTGAAACAGTAAGTATATTCATTTGTTAGAGGTGTCACCGCCATCACCTAGTGTTTCTTTAGTATCCACAAGGAAACTTTGACGAGGGTCCCCAGGGAGTGGATTTTTTCTTGGGAGTGGGTGCACCACTAAGGAATGGCGTAGCTGACTGGTGACATTTTTTTTTTTAGAATGCCAGTTGTATTAGGAAGCTTCCAGTCATCTCAGGAAGAGGGGAGGGGGAGTGTGTTCACCCTCTGCAGCCTCCCCCTAGATGCGCCCCTGGTCCCCTATACACTGTTTCAAAATGCTTTCGTGTAGAAATATTACATGCTGTACCACAGTGGGCCCGGACAAACTGTGCGACCGTTAATATCTAAATCTTTCACATAATTTAGATAAAATCCAAGTCCAAAATTCAAAGTTTTTTTTACCTGAAGTGTTGTTTGTGGTAATCCTTGTGGCTAAAAATGACGAATTTGAGTGAATTGAAGGGTTTGTGTGCAACGTTCACCTGAACGTACCAGTAGACAGTAGAAAGCTCGATTATGGACCCCTCCAGTGCTCATCAAGCCGATTTTCACCAACAAATTCTCATCGTACAGGTTTCAAATCACGCACCAGGCTGGTTTCAGCTTGCCTGGTGCGCAGTCAAAATTGGTTTGATGCTGGAGCGGTCTGAAATTGAGCTTTCCACCCTTGTCTTTCTGCTGGTACGCTCAGGTGAACGTCGAACACAAACCCTTCAAATCACTAAAATTCGCAGTTTTCAGCCACAAGGATTACCACAGTCAACACTTAGGTTAACCCATTGACTCCCAGGGGTTCCCCATTGACGAGTAAAATCGTCTGGTGTTAGACAGACAGTCTGGCCGGTTTCGGCCGGTTTGGACGTCAAAGGGTTAATTAATTAAATACTTGGATTTTTTGGACTTTGATATTATCGAAATTATATGAAAGATTTAGATACATTGTATTAACTGTCACACAGTTTGTCTGGGCTCCCTGTGCATGTACTTAAGACATTTCACATATCACATATAATTTCCAAAATTTCTTCTTGTTCCCATTTGGAAATATCAAGTAATTCATGTATTTTCATGCAAATCAGTGAAATTCCCAAGATTCCAGAAATTTAATCATGTTTAATTCAAACCTTCATTCATTCATGCTTCACACTTAATTTTAAAACCATTTTGTACATGTACATGAACATTTTCTTGGGACAGGTGATCACAAACCACAATAAATTAAAACAAAAATCACATTTCACGTAGAAATACTATCCCTAATCAAATTTCATGAAAAAAGTACAGCGGACCCTCTTTTAACTCTTCACTCCCCAAGGGGTGCACATTCAGGAGAAAAATCATCAATTAGCTTCATGTAGATTGAAATCTGAATGTGAACTCTAAGGTGGAAAGGTTAAAAGATATAATTTTCTTGAAATTGTATTAACTGAAAAAGAAGTCTCTATGCAGTGGAATTATTTCAATCTATCTTTTTCTTTACAAAAATTATCAGATATCTTTATCCCTATCCCTAATTCCCCTAATTTTTAAATGTAAAATTTGGATTATTGAGCGTGATGTGGCATCTATTTTTAGTGCAAAAGAGAAATAGACCTCACTTTTAATAATCTGAAAGAAACTATTCAAACTTCCAGCAGGCAACCAGTTGGCTATTTACAAAGTGTGCGAGAGTTGAATCTGACTGACAACTGGAAACAAATCCAAATCAGAGGTTAGAATGGGATTTGAACCTGGGGCAACCACATGCAAACCCAATGCCCTAACCACTGGACAACACTGCTTCTTAAGTCACTGATACAATAAATGCTTTAATTCATCTTTGAAGGTCTCTTTGGAATCTGGATGTTTGTTCGTTATTGCTTCCTCACTTGAAGGACCTCATAAGCAGCAAATACGAAAGGTCAGTTTCCTGTTAACTTTGTTATTGTTTGGTATTGCTATTTGGCTTAATTTGTGTAGTGAAAAGTACCAGGACACTGTCAAACATGTCCAAAGTGCCAAATCCTTTTTCTTAAACCTAAGTCACTTAAATTTAAACTTCTGGTCCCCCAAAAAGAACTAGTTGGCATATTAACAGACTTAAGTTAATTCTTTTGACAGTTATGTTCAAGCTGGTGCCACATCAATAAAGCTGATTTTAAGAAACTTTGCACCAGTTATAAAAAGCAACATGGCCGCCCCTCCGGTGTCTGTGGGTGTTGATCTTGTCCGAGAAGAGAGGTGAGTTCCTACTGATCAACATTTGGGAAAGTAGGTTTAGTTAAATTTATGGGAAATTATACATAAAATAACCTCTGGTTCTACATAATTATTATGTATAATTCACAACTTAACTTGGAGACTTTGTAAAAGAAAAACAATTATAAGCATTGCATTAATCTTTGCAAGACAGCTTGTACATGTGTCATCGTTAATTCAAAATGCAATTTAACGGATTTTAATGACAGAGCAGCTGTCCATTCTCTGTGGTCAAGAGCACTGGTGTGTTAAGTAGCTCTTTCAAGTGTTGACGTCTTGAGTTTAGCTCATTAGCATTCCTCATTCTCCCCCTCTTCTTACTGATTTTTCAATATCACCGGTGCCTTCTTCCTCCCTTTTTTAGTAGGGGATCATGTGCCATGTCTGAGTTGTCAAGATTTTCCAGCCATAGGAGCAATCTCCACCAAGGATCTGGCTGCTTATAGTGAAAGCTCTTGGATATTTCAGGCTCCCAACTTCCAATTTGCACTGCAGTTGTTAATACACTGTACATCAAGGATTCTTTGAAGTCATTTTAATAATTTCTAGAGTGAATTGTGGCAGCCTGTTGTAGTTATCTCTAAGTCTAAATAATATTTTTCCCATAACATTTGCCAGTGTATAACTTGACTCTTGTTATAGGTATAATAAATGTCACAAGTGCCACTCTCATCTGCAGTTTATCCGCGAAGCATTATCAAGTAAAACAAGTATGTCTGGTAAAATGGGAAGTTTGTTCAGAGAGATGTCATTAGCATTTTCTGCTTTGGATTAACTAGAGATGGGGAATGTGTCAAATAGCAGTGTTCGGAATTATTGTGCTCCAAGTGATGTGGAGATGATTCCAATAATGGTGGAGGTGCAAACGCATTTCTCCAATGCATTTTGTCTTCAGTGTTTTGATTGGAGTGCGCAACATCATGCATTGCTTGCGTTAAGAAATACTTTGGACCAGACGTGATTTCAGAGAGAAAGTTGCAGCCATATCCGGGAAGATTTACTGCTGACAAAGCCGATAATGAAAGACAAAAACACTTCTTTTACAATGAGAACTTTAATTTTTGGAAGAAAAGGAGAAAGGATTTCAAGTGGAGTACAACTGAAACTGTGTTTTGCGTGCAAGATACTAGCAATGTTCAGTTTGACTTTGAATCTCTTAGAAACAGCAAGTTTGAGCTGTGGTTTTACCAGAAAGTACCATGTATTGATTCTCTGTGACAAAAGCGTTATTTTATTTAATTTTTCCTTCACAAATAATAATATTGTTGTTCAATTTTGTGATTATTAGTAATATTATTATTATTATTATTATTCATTCATCACAAATTATTTTGCAAAAGCTCACTGTTAAATCAAATTACTACATAGAAACAAAGAACTCCAGACCATTACCTGCTAAATGATGTGTGAGCCATTATAGTCATTGCCATCAAAACCACCTGGATTGAAACAGTTGATTAACTGTTCCATGCTGTATGCTAAAAACTATGTTAATTAATGATATATGAAACTAAAATTAAAACTGACAAAATGTCGAATAAGAGTCACTTGGCAAGTTTTTCCTCAAGTTGACACATTGATAGCCTGTGTAGCTGTTGGGATATTTTATTGCAGGATTATTTAAACACTCATCAGTACGACGCTTTTGGCCATGACTGGCATGGGTACTAGTAAGTTTGAGATTACTTGCAGCCAAAACATCGAAGTAGCCATCAATTTACTCCCGCATGTTTAAATAATCCTGCAATAAAAATAACCCACCAGCTATGCAGGTTAACACATTGATAGCGTTTGAGCTATTTCAAATTCCTAGCCTGCATAGCTGGTGGTTCTTTTTGGAGTGCGAGAGATTTCAAGTGGTGCAAGAAGGTTGGGGAAAATTGCTTGAGTTCTCTTGCATTCAGCAACAACAGAACCGCCAGCTACGCAGGCTAACAAATTCCAACAATGGACTGAGAAAGGCTTCCCCAGGACATTCAAAATAATATATTGCATCTCCATTGTCTCATTTTGGTTGTTGAAACTTGTTCTGTGACAGAGAGCAGTAAGCAACACAAAACTTCCAAAGCATCTTGTTATCAAACTAGCTAACCACTAATCATTTCTGGGATTAAAATTTCAAAATGTGGTTTAATTATGACTTATGTTTTGCTTAATGTTTATTTTCTAGCTGATATAATTATGACTTGTTCATGAATTTTCATTGTTTATGTTTTGTATTTTAGATGTAGATTTTGTAAATATACTGTGCCAGGGTAGTTTAGATAATGGACA
>OX421447.1:62354498-62376998 GCA_949126865.1 Montipora capitata | reverse complement strand
TTGGTCCACAAAATTAAGAGAGTTTCATACAAAATGGGTGTGTGGAAAACGAAGACCTAAAATCGAAGATAAGACACCCAGAATAAATCAAACAAGAAATGACAAAGGAAATGATTTCTGTTCTTGTCCTGTTCTTATCAAATGGCTGGTGAGTCAATTATTCAGGTGAATTATCTTGGGGTCTTTGTTTTCCACAAACCAACCTGGGCGTGTGCTGCTATTTATTGATAATTTATTTTTTCTGGGGGTGGAGGGAGGCCTTATCTGGGTCTTCAATCTTTGTTTTCCAGATCAATTCCTTTTCCACACACCCAAAACAAAACCTTCAAATTGATTGCAGAGGGAAAAAGTTCACTGTTGCATGGCCTTAGGAGAACAATAATATTTTTCTTTTTTTGTCAACAACAGCATTTATGTATAATAAATTTCTTAATTAACATCAATAATATAATATTGATAATAAATGACTGGATACTGTCTAAATTATTAAGACAGTATCCACATTTTGACAAAATACTATTTCTGTTTTAACTACTTGATAATATGTTAACCAATGCAGCCATGGAATTTATTGGAGATTAATGTTAACCTATGCGGTTACTGCTAAAATTATAGGCTGTAATAATAGTATTGCCAATAATTCACTAGATCAGCTTTCTAATGATTAAAAATATTGCTCCTGAGAATCAATATGTAGGTAATATTAGAGCCTGAACTTGTGTTTCATCTGGAATATCTCCTACATAATTGGGACAATATTTTATATCTCAACTTTATACCATGACATGACCTGCATTCAGAATGATACTTAATATTTTTTCACCCGCAGTAGGTGCTGGGGTTAATGTTTCAAGCATAAGGTACATTTGCAACACATATTAAAGATGAAACTCTGATAACATTAATATTGCAAGCTAAATAACTTCATATTGTGGAACAAATATTATTACTCTGGGCAAAATTGTACGGGCTTAATTTATATTTACACAATACTGATAATAGAATGACAAAAAGTACAAACCATTCAACAGTTATTTACCTATAGCTGATACGCTGATGGCTACTTGCCTCAGACTCTTTGCGCTGTTGTTCTTCCCGCCACTGTCTTTGCCGGTCCTCAAAATCTGCTAATCGTCGTTTTGCTTGCTCTAATGTATCTTTCATAACTTTATCTTCAGACTAACATGAAAGTGGAAAGTCCTCATGAGTGAAACATGCTTTAATTGGGGGAAATCTTGGGCAACTTGTATACTCTAACCCCCATGCTAGGGTTTCTTTAATAACGCCTTACAAGATTAGAAAGCATATCAACAGGCCCCAAAAGCGAAAACCAAAATTTGGTTTATTGTCTGTGCGCATTGCTTCGTTCTTTCTTCTTTTCTCCTTTTCTCTCTGTTAAAATATCAGTCAGGTTAGGTTCAGGTCAGCAGGTCAAAAGGTGTTTTTTTTTTTTTTGGCTTTCCACGAAGGAGACATTGGACAATTTATTCCACACTTGCATTTTGTAAAGATAACTTTCATGGGTGAAATGCAAATTAAATGTTTGTTTTTTTGTCATGATAGAAAATCCTGTAAACCCTTTCAGTCTCCTATAGTTTGACTAAATTTACTTTTTTACTTCATTTATGGTTGTAGTTAGAGCATTTCTATAAGCATATAAATCTTAATTGAATATTGAACTTTCCAATTATTATTTATTCACTCAGTATCTCTTTGATTATAATTTGTTCCTTTGAGAAAATAAGTTACACTAGTGCAAGTAAAAATCCTTTTTGATGTTATTTGTCTCCTCTTGCACCTTATTTGCAAGATCCTCAAGGAACTTATGCTTCCTGACCTACAGCACTGATTTAAACTCTTATCAGACAAATGATTTTAATACTTAAGCCAAATATTGATAAGATGAAAGAGCTCTTATCTCATCTCTCATCTCTAAACTGCTACCACAGCTGCTAGGAAATTATTGCCCAGGGGAAATATAATTATCTGAGGACCCCTGGGGTTGCTTAAAAATTCAAGTACTAAGGGAAATTGGTTTTACTTTCCTCGATATTTTCCTGAGGAACAGCTAACTGGAGACTACTGTCTGATGAGGAACAAATGACTTACATGGATGTTAAAATAATGCTTCTGTTATGTTCACAAGAGATTATCCCCTCATTTGATATAATTTGAGAGATAAAGAATCAGTGATTTCATATTAACTCTCCAGGAGTCATACCAAATTACATGTGCTACAGTATAAATTATAACTGTAGTATAGCGGCACAATAGGTTGTATGATATTAAATTGCTCAAAGTCCTAATCAATTATCCTAAAGAAAGCAACAGGTTTATTCCCATTTGCTCATTAATACAATGACTCAGTTTTTGTTTAAAGAAATAAATGTGTCATTTTATCTCTTGCCATCTTGTCCTCTCTTAAGACGGAAGTTCGTTTATCTGCCAAAATGGATATAACAATGATTGTTGACTGCACCTTTTCCTGTTTAAAAGACATTATGATCTCTGCAGGAGACTTCCAAAAATTGTATTTCTTAATAAGTATGTCTTTAAAATAAATAATTTGTGGTCAGTTTGTATTTACAATCAACATAGTTGGTCTGACCAATGTTATAAATAATTATTGAAAACTTTACCAGAACACCAAACAACGCATGTTTACATTCATTCACCAGCCTTTGACTAAACAGAAGAAGTTCAATAAAGATAATTTTTATCATTCCTTCACTGAACCATCTTGGAGTTTTTTCCCCTGGAATTTTCTGGTGAAAAGGTTGCAATAATAAGGAAACACTATTTATACATGGTACCATGGGCTCCTCATGACACAGATTAGTAAAATCAACTGAACCCTTGATTGGCATTTGTATTTTTGTCATGGGGGTTGAAATTGTCCAAAATAACAAAAATAAACACACAAGGGAAACAGTTATCAACAATGACTTACTTTAGCCTTATCCTCATCAAACTCCAAGTACCCAGCTCCGTCAAGTCTTTGAAGGTCTAACCATCCTTTCCATACAACACATACACCATTCATGATAAATCGGCTTTTTATGAATACCTATAGTAATCAAACAACACAGCAATTCAACCATGGATGTATGTCTCAGGGGCAGGGCCAGGGCCAGGGCCAGGTGAAAATATAAAGCTCATTTTGCAAAAAAAAAAAAACATTTCCTGAGTTTCTCATCTACACAACACAAGGGCCTCCCATAAATCTGTAGCACATTAGACCAAAAAAGACCACAGATATGGCCTTAGGATGATTGATACACTGTAAGAAAGATTTTGAATGTATTATTTTTATTATTAAGTGCACTACGTGTGTGAAAAATATCCCTGCAGAGATGCCTGTCTACTGCACTCCCAAGCACACCCTCACCCCCTATGGAGAGACTCGTTTTGTTTCAGAACAGCTCTCCCTATTTACAAATATTGGCGCAACTCCATCCATTACAGAGATAAATAATAATGTAATGATTTGGCACGGAATATCCATACTAATGTAGTGAGCATATTTATACTGTGTTTGTATATTTGGTTTACGCTAACTGCGTTCGTTTTACTTTTAAATTCACAAGATGATAATATACAGTAGTTAAGCAAAGTGACAAAAAACAATTTAATTTTCTTGTTGTAAGAAAAATCTAATCGAGGCAATGGTGCAAACCAAAACGCATTTTGTCCATAAACAAAGGGTGATAACATATGGAATTTTACTTTGATAGCGTGATGAAATTTTCAGCATAATTATGTACGTGTTTCGCACGCAAACTTTTGTTTTTCATGTTTTCCTCACGACAGGGTTTAGGGGCCTCGTGTGAGCGAACTGACGAATATCAACGACAGAATCGGTCATATTTAACTGATTTCGTATTGAGCAATTTGTTTTTCAGCCATCCTTACAAAGCACTTGAATCAAGGAAAAAATGAGAAATGATCACGTCATAATTGCGTCACATTTTACGAAGAAAATCAAATACAACTTTGTCAAAATAATCAGGCTGAGATCAAGTGCACCTGCACATATGAAGGAATTTCATCTTGCGAAAGATTATTTTAAGTCGAGAGCGACCTGCTAACAATCAAATGTCCTGAAAATTATGCAACTGAAAAGTTTTCGTGCCTTTACTGCCTTTTATTGAAAAAGAGATCCAACTTCAGCAAACACATTCCTTTGATAATTTTCAAATATTTTGAAACGCGATCAAATAAAAGTTGCCATCTTAGAGTTCGTATAAACAAGAGCTTGCAATAGATTCTTACTACTGCTTACAAGATGAGTTATTGCCATAATCTGTTATTTTGAGATCGAGTTACAAGTGAGGTGAAGCAGAAAGACCTCAGGAATATCACGAATTTTCCGACACGAAATTTTAAGCGGCTTGTAAAAAAGCCGAGATTTTAAACTTAGCGTTATAATTGCCTATTTTGAAAACAAAACACCGGTACTCTTCAGTCTTTGCTTGTTTTCGCTTTTCGCAAAGTACTTTTTATTTTGTCTAAAATATATGATATTAGCGATCAGCCCCTCATGCAATCATGCAATTAATTGCTTTGGATTAAACTTATTCGAAAAAAGAAAATTCCGAGAAAGAATTTTTTTGTTTAGGAAATCATACACTGAAATAGCCGGAGCGAAGAAAGTCATTTCGAATGAGAAAGCCATTCAAATGCTGAAATGTTACACATTGTAAATAATTAATTTGTCAGCACGTGCAATTATGGGTCGTTGGCGACATGAAGTTGCGAATTCCCACAATCAAAAACGCCCGGTAAACCTTTCTTTGACATTCTGGTCAATTTTGTCAAGGGCCCTTTCCTCCACGGAAGACGCAGGTCCATGCCGACAATGTGTTTCCGCAGGATTTAATTTGAAAAATCGGAACGATTTCTCATACATAATTTACTGGAACCTGCTGCAAGTATCTTTAATAGCCAGATGTTTATACACAAATAAACTTTCTAAAAGAAATCTAGTCTGACGACCACTGACATACCCATTAATTTTTTTCTTTCGATATTAAAAAGCGAATTTTTGCTTAGCGTGCCAATCGTCCCACAACATTAAACGCGAGGCTTCCCAAAACTGGCACTTTTCCAGTTTACTAGGAATACAGTTGTTCGAACTGACGCAAATCAGACTTTGAGTGAAATCCACCAATACACACGTATCGTAGCCATTAAATGGCATTATGCTTAAAATTACAAGGATTTTACGAAATAATTTGAAATAATTCGATGTCTTCCACCCCTGACATATATGCAAAATTTCTCATGAAGTTTCTTTACCTTGCCTGGTTCTCGATCAAAATCGAGATAGTCTTTAGGGACTGTTCCATCCTCTCCTTTTGGGAATTGTAAAGTGAAGTTGGTTCCGGATGACACAAAGGCCTAGATCATTATTGATAGAATTATTCGAGGCAATCGTTTAATGGCAAAAGGACATGAGTTTTTTCACGAAGACAACCTTAAAGTACGTGGTGAAACATCTTGCCAAAAGTTTTATTCAACTCTGACAAGAACTTACCACATTCGCTTGACCATCGCGTGCTTCGGTTTGAAATCGAACAATTCGTTCCTCGTGCGATCTGTCCCGGTATCCCGTGTATTTGATCTGAAAATAAATGAAATTGATTCAATAGCTTCGATCGATAGTGGCCATGTGAGTTAACAACTCTGTGATGTAACGCTGAACATTGTCAAATCACCTCGGTTTCTCGTGACATCTTCCTAAACAAGTCGTCATTTTCAAACTTTTGCCTCTGTTCCGCTACAACTCGCGGCATTCTGTCGGGCGTTCTGTTAAATTACTATGTTCTTCACAAACTTTCAATTCTTGCCGCCTAAATTTGTATCAGATCAGTTAATGCGTGTCTGATTTTCTCGAAATTTCATACCTTTCATGACATAACTTCCGCTTTGTTGCTCTAAAAACAAACCTCTGCATAACGAAGAAAGCAACATGACAAGGTAATGTCAACACAATGAACCTGGAGAAACTCACCGCCGCCTCTGATTGGATAATAATATGTTCCATGCACAGATCGCACGCGTATGCATTCAGGTGTAACAAATTGCTCCATATTTGGTGAGTTGTCAGTCCGACACGACAACCTGCTTCAGGCGTCTCCCACCAACGCTTTCCTTTTTACTTGCATTTACGTGCTAAAGGCAATGATTGATGACTTAATTTATTGAGTTACTGAAAAATACAGAGATTTCAAATTAAGCATTTTAAACGAATTAAAAATTGCTTCATTTGCTAGAGTTCAACTGCTGTTGAAATAATTCAAACCGGAAGTAAGTTTCGCTTCTCTTTTCTTATCAGCTATATCCTATTTGACAAGGCGCTGTAGTTTTACTATTCCATTGAATTTCGTTGTAATTTTGTACGTTTGTGACACGCGCTTTATGATAGTACGTGACCATGACGGGAATGCATTCAACCCCCACCCCACCAAAAAAAGTTTCCAGATTCCTCTCTTTCTTGACATCAAGTAACCCGATTCCGAATGTCACGTACTTTCCTCCTGCGTGAAGAACGTGACGCCAATGACGTGACATTTAAAATATCAGGAAACCCACGATATGTGCGTGATGCGATTCCGGTGGAAACGTAACAAAAAATCGCTGTGTTGTATCTCTTTAGGCTTGTTTTCAGTCACAATTTGTTGGATTTTTAGCAATAATGTTGAAGTATTTGGGAAACAATATACTTGTGAGGAACTTCGGGCAGAAGAACGCCTTAGACAATTGGTAAGTGACAGCTTGCACAATAAAGAAATGAAAATCAAAGCGGGTTCAAAGTAATAAAAATTACCGATTATAAGGAAAGAGAAATCACAGAAGTTCAACGAAAACAAAGAAAAGGAAAAATTATATTACAAGCAAAGGACGGATGTACGTACGTATGTGATTCTTGAGGAATATTTGCAGTTATTAACGTGGCGCAATGCATGCAAGTTGCCTTTGAGATATTTCAAGACTCTGTCCCTTAAATAAACAAAACAGTCCCACGGGTACAGCCACGAAGTGCTTTTTCTTTCTGATTGCCCTCATTCAATTGCAAAACCTTTTCTTTAAATTGGCAAAGAGACAACAACAAGCCTAATGGGTCAGGGGACCCGGCCCAACGAGACGCAAACGCCCTAGAGTGGCATTTCTGAGAATTGCAATGTGCGAAGACTGTTAACTTCATGAAAGACATTATCAACTAGAACAATTTGATGGGTTCGAAAGTTTTAGGGGAAAAATCTTCTTTTCACACGGGATAAACATTGTCAAATGAGTTAAAGGCGCGATTTTTGCAAAACCTTTGACACGCGTCAAAGTAGCCTGCGAGCAAGCTCTCCCTGCGAGTGAGATAGATGGGAAACCCTTGGCATGCATGTTGAGGGTCCTACTAAGTGAGTAAATGAGTTGGAGAGCGAGCTTGTTCACTGTTAACGTGCAAACTGTGGCTAGACTGGCTACGTGGCTCCGCAATGCATATGCGGCTATGTCTGATTTCCATGGTACTTCTTCATCTCATGATCTCTTGCATGGATCACCTTTTTTGACGGTTCAAGAACGAGGTATACCCTGACGTTCTTTTGCTATTGTTTGAGCCGCATAGCCACGTATCCGCAATTGTTTGGAGTGAACGGACTTTCTACAGTTAAAAGTTAAGCACTGACTTGCTTTTGGATAACGTTAAATATACACATTGAAGTCAAAGCCGGTGCAAAAATTGTTGTTAATTTGTGAACTATCACTGCAAAAGTGCAATAAATCCACTTTTACTTTCCATGGGCTCAAGTTACCTTCCGTGAACTTTCCAGTGAACGATTTGCTTCCCAAAAAAGCTACCTGACCTTTTTGGGCCCGACAAGGTTTAAGGTATCTCCCTGATTAAGAATCTTCTAGGTGATGTTTCCCTATTAAACTTTATTGTTTTGGAGAAATCTCGAACCTCTATTAAAGGAGTCGCTAGGGAAAAATGCCGAAATTTGCAGGAACCTTCTACCTCCTACCGTTTTGAAGACAAGGATGCGTTGAAAACCCAGAGTAAAACGCTGGGGTTATATTTCATTCGTCTACATAAGCAGGTAAAATATGGTGTGGTACAACCAATCACATATATAGACGTAGTTGTTGTTTCAAATGGCGACCTCGCCCCGTTTTTTGCTTTCAAACCTTCGCAAATAAAAAAGAAGCCTTCTTTCCGGTCCGCTCAGTGTCCTATTCCCTCCAGTCGGGTTAATTCAAAAGTAACACCTTTGAATTTTAAAAGACAGCCAATATTGATAGGAAGTGTGTCTCATTGCATTTCAAGTGCAGGGAATACAATAGAGGCATCACTGGAGGAAATCTCTGCAACGACTTGTGCAAAAGGAATGAGCTTGTTCTCCAGGATTGCCGTGCACATAAAAATACCACTATTGTGTTTTCTGGGATATGGAAAAATAAATCCATTGTGTTCAAGACAAAAAGGCAGCCACGACATTTTATATCTTTGAAAGATCTTATCTTCACAGGCACCGACTACGATGGTGAGTTGAAAAGTGTTTTTTAAAAGAGCTCATGTTACAAACTGATTAATTGATATGTATGGACTTTGTTGGAAACTAACTACAGCTGTACTTTATTCTTGGCAATTACCCCAAAAATATTGCCTAAGTAAAATTCCTTGTTATATAAAATAAATGTAAAAATTCTTACCACAGGTTGCATTGGTAAAAACAATTTTGCCCACTGCTCCTTCAAAATCAAATTGTTACTTTTGACCTGAAATCCTGTGTACTGTCAAATCTGTGAATGTGAGCATTTGATTTATATTCATATCTAAAGCAATAATTTTATTATTGTGCAAAAGCGAAGCTAATTGTAAAGAGTTTCTACACTAAGATTGTGTAAATTGGAGATGTTCTGATGTTGATATTTAATCTGCACTCCTCAGGGCCTTATTTTCTGAGAAAAACAACCCCAGAAAAAAAGGGTACAGGCAATCTTGAAAAAATGAATGAGTGTCTGCTGGATTCGCAGGCTGTTTTTTTCTGCTAGTAGAAAATTCTGGTCTTTAATTTTTTATCATGCAGAACAGGTGGCCATTAGACGTTTAAGTACAGTACTAAACAATATTTTTACTGCTTTCAGGTGATAAGCCAGCACAGAACCAGGGCAGAATTCTTAATGTCTTCACTACGCGTGTATTTGAACATATTATAGATCAACTGTCACTGGAGAAACTTAGACACACCATGACACCAAAAAGAGCATTGCAACATCTTTGGCATCCCCACACTGTGGAAAAACTATCATGGGCTGATATGTCAAGCCTGTGGGTATTGATACAGAGAGATGAATTTATCAAGCTACAGTTACTGCAGGACATGAAACACATACCACAAGTGTATGGTTTCTGTGGAACTTTCTATGCAGTAGAGAAAGTTGATACCCTGAGGGAGGAAGGGTTTTCTCTTTTTAAAAGACCAATTCCATGGGGAAAACGCTTGCGAATTTCCCTAGAATTTTTAGAACTTGTACAAGAGTTTTTAACATCAAGATTGGGACACCTTTATCACTGTGATGTCCAGCCAGACAATTTTGGCATCACCAAAGATATGCGAGTTGTTGCCCTGGATATTGACAGTGTATTTCCTACAAAACTAATGAAAGACTTCCTTGAACAACCAATTTGTGTGAGTGATAAGCAATGTGACTTCTTCGATTGCTTTTCTTCTTGTAATCAGACTGTCCAACACTGCACCAGAAACATTTTAACCAATAATTTACAGGTAAGGGTAACATTTTTGGTATAAATTTTAACAGAACAGTGTTGAAAGGTCATCATATGCACTAAACTTACCTAATCTCGTTTTTGCCACAGAAGGGGTTATTTAGATGTGTTAACTTGTTTGCCAAAGCTTTAAAATTTATTATTTATAAATGGGCGAGTAACATTTTGCAGTAAAGTATGGCCAGATAGTTTCATTGCCATTTTATTGTTTTGTTTTGGTCTTTTTAAACTGTGTTGAGCAGTTTCGATTCGGTGTGATTTTTCATTTACTGGAAGCATTTAATTAAACTACAAGAAACCCCTCTTTCGCTTACTGTCAAATGTGTGACATAGTTCTTCTCCAATGACAACCTTTTTGCTTGAAATTGAATAAATAAACAAATAAAAATGGGATGCAAAAGAGCACAACTGGAAGCTATGTGCTTATTTTGCATCCAGATGTGGCTTGCTGCATGGCTAGATTAGGGAATTTAAGATCTAAAACGGCGACGGTCGACGAAAACGTCACCTCAAAATATAACTCTCCTTTATCACGAGTCTTTCGCGATTATTCATTCTCTTTCACGTCCTACAATGTTGGCGAAGTATCCTAAAAATAAATTGGTACGAGCGTTTGGTGATTTCACGTCGTCGTTATGTAGAGGACCGCTAAGATACTTGCTAAAATCCATGCTGCACGTGCAGCATGATTATTTATGCTCTTTTAACCAATGATATTATTGCTTTGTGGCTTTGTCGTAGTCGTAGCCGTCGTTGTTTCTTAAATTCCCTATTAACTGTCTGAGGGACTGCTTGCAATCTACCACTTTTAAGAATAATAACAAAATCTCTATCCTTATGTTTTTGCTCAAAAGTCCACTTTCATTGATTATTCAAGAAAACTCATCTGCCTATGAACAACCCTGTAAAGGTCACTTCTTTGTTCATATTCTCTTGATCAAATTTGAATAGACCCTTCTCCAAAATGGCAGCAACAGATTTGAATGAGTTAATAAAATTTAACTTAATGAAAAACTGATACCAGAAATAGAAGGAGCACCTTTACTTTAGTAACCCTGCAAAGTTTCATCATATTAGGTGTTATATCAGCTGAGAAAATGAAAGTTGAAATTTGACAAAATTAAAGACATTATTTTGTATGACTGGGGGTATACGCCATACCCCCAATCATACAAACATCTGCAAATTTTTCATTTTTCAACTTGCATTTTCTCAGCTGATATTACACCTGATATGCCAAAACTGTGCAGGGTTACTAAAGCAAAGGTGCTCTTACTATTTCTGGTATTATTTAATTTAAACTTATTTGAATTTTTGGCTGCCATTTTGGAGAAGGGTCTGTTCTTTTCACCAAAAGAAATAAAATAGAGAATTGTTACTTGTTTTTACTCCAAAATGAACTCATCCGTATTGCCACCTCAATAAGGCAGTAAAATGGTATGATGGTTATTTCTTTCAATGTTTTAGGTGATTTGCCAAAATATTTTTGTGTCACATTGGGAGCAAACAGGACTACTGCAGAGAGCACCAGTCTCAGCTCAAAACAAGTTGTCCAGAGTCTTGACAGAGTGTGCATCTGAAAAGCTGTTACCATGGAAACACAGCAAAGAGCAGAGGATACATAAACAGCTGAAGAAAATTCTCACTGAACTTGCAACAGGAAAGAATAGATAAAATAAAGTTCCATTTTCATTGATTTAATTATTACATCCCTCAGATAGTACAACATTTTCTGGCAAGTGTTTCAAGCGTTTTATGTGAAATAAAGTTATGAAACTGTTTGAATCTTGCAACTATTTTAAAAAACCACAGGATTTGTTTTTCAAAGATTTTTGTCACATGCTGCTTGACTTCAACTAGTTTCCTTTCCAGTGCACCTTATTACACCTGAGCTACAATAAATATCTTACTAACCTCATTTTCTCAGCCCATACTATAAGGTGTTGATCTTCGTCCCCCCCCCCCCCCCTTCCCCATTGCCATAAATAAATTTAAAAAACTCAGACCTTAACTTATAAGTACAGACCTTGAACTCAATTAGTTAGAGGAAATGTATTAAATTGAGATACCCACAACTAATGCAACAAATAAAAATAAGTCATTCAGCCACTTGAGGTGTCTAGCACCAAGTATTGCTGTTTTTAATAGAAATACAAAGACTTGCAATGTTACATTTGCACAATGTCTAGAAAATTTCATCAACCATTCAAGTAACTGCGAATAAACAGCCTGGTCAATCCTTGTGCATCATACATGTAAATATTATAAAAATTAATGATTGAAAACAGTGCTGGTCTATAAAAACGTAAAAACTTTTTAAACTTTTTTACAAGCAGAAAGTACCTTTGATAAAAAAATCATCTATTATAATGATTATTTTACATGTACAAATGGATTTGACAACATCAATGAAATGGAAACTGAACTATTTCAATAAGCAACAGACTTAAATCACATTCCTTTGTGCAAAAATGCACCCAAAAGTTTACATGCATCAAGTCAACTCCAAAACAGATTGAAACAGAGGAGGTAGTTTGCAAAATTCAAGCATATAACTTAATTGCTTTAACTGTGCAAGAATCTGACATTAATGAGAAACACATTTAGCTTGTTTGTATTGGAGGGCTAGTATCATGAGTTTTCAAACAATGCCAAGAAGACTTCAGGGGATTTGTCCTTGACAAGGGCACTTTTCCCATGCCAGCCCTGTTGTCACATTATCAGTGGATTTCTTTTGTCATAAGCTTGTTTATTACATTGTTGACATCAGCTGTCTTGTTGATCTTTATATATGAACATTTCCGTACCATAAGAACTGATATCCATTCAGGAAGGAGCTGGGACATGAACCTGATGTGTTCCTCAACTTGAACTGCGATGAAAAAGAAACCAAACATTATGATCTTTAAAACATTTTTCGATGGTGACTCGGGATACTTGGAAATGTGAGTGCCCTTGAAACAGCTACAAGTTTTGGATGCCCTTTCCACTACTTGGTCAAGTCTAATGAAATGTTCTTTCATCCCATTAAATGTAGCATTTTTCAAATGCCAAGTCAAGTTCCTCTTCACAATATTATGTTAGGTATTTGAAGGACACAAAGTATACCCATTACATGCATCTTGTGAATGGTCGCCACATATTAATTCATTTAACTTGTCCTTGTTGAGTTACTTTACGATGCTTTAGATCATAAGAATAGAAGTATTATTAAACTCATCGCAAATATATGAGCTTGGGAATTGGTCCCTATATAGTGTTGGCTATGGACCTGACGCAGTTCAAGAAGGGCAAAAATTAAAGTAATCATATGATGCAAGGCTGGCTGTACTTGGCCAAGATTTGCACTGAATGATTGCAATTATCCCACAGGCCAGGGTCCCCCCACAGATGTGTATAGCAAATACATTGGCTTGGGGTTAACTTTGTCTGAATAAATTCTTTCCTCACTAGCTTGGAGATGGATAAGCATGGATAGATCCTTATTTATGGGGTTGGGCGTGGTCCATGAACTTTGTGCGCTAATGTTCATACACCTGCAAATACTGTAAAAAACTGTAAATCAACAAACAATTAACATACCAGGGGATAGAGAGGTCTTGTAGCTTTCTGAGAGTTTTACTGTTGCATCTTCAAGAGGGATAGCGGCTTTGCGCTCAGCAGAGAAGTAACTAGAGTAAAGTCAAGGGTATACTTAAGTTTTGTACGCTAACTTGACCATGTTCTGCACAAAACTGAAGTCAACCACACTTGAAAGCATTCCACCTAATTTGTAAAGAGTTCGATTTCCATTTGACATCAGTTGAGACAGACTGTTTATGAGATCTTGACAGCTTTTATCTTTGTTATTTTGTCAATGTCCCAAAAAAAGAATAAAGTATAAAGCCACAATCTTCTATTCAGGGTGATATTCCCAACAAAAAGGATACGCTTTTAGTATTCGGCACAATTCTGGAAGACGCTCTTTCATTGCAAGTTTTTTGTCAACTATAGGGTCTCTCATCATGCTTTCCTCAATTTTCCTTGCTTGCTTCTGGCGAATCTATAACAAGAAAACATTTTGATAAGATAACAATCTAATCTTTAATCTCAAAAAGGAATTTCACAGAAATATCCTCCCTACTACACTTAGCTATGAGCTGGTACTTAAAACACAAATGCCACAGAAAATTACACAAAACATTGTCTGACATTGTCTGATATTATCAATTCAAAGACTTGCAGTTTAATTATCAAAAATGGTATGTAACATCTATTAAACAGATTATCAAAGATAGGGATTTGAGCCTATAGAGTAGTATTGTGGATAATCCCTCGCACCCCCTGCAGGATCTTCTCCGCCCACGTAAAAGCAGAGCTTTGCGTAGTAGATCCCATCCCTACCACATCCCAAGTGTCAAAATGGAGAGATTTAAGAAAGCTTTGTTAAATAGATGCCTCTTCGACTTTTAAATGAATCCTAATTTAGTACTTTGCATTTTAATAGTTTTAACTGCATTTTACAATATGCTGTAAGTCTTAATGTTTGTTTGATGACTTCAATAAAGACCTTATTATTATTATTATTATTATTATTATTATTATTATTATTATTATTATTATTATTATTATTATTATTATTATTATTATTAAACCCACTGACTCTTGGGAGAAAGACTAAACAGATTTTACTCTGTCTAACTCCAGATGATTTTACTCATCAACTGTGGGCATCCTAAGGTGCCTGAAGAGTCAATGATCAATCAATCAAAAACCATGTCCCCTCCATTAACAACAAAGTCAAGGTGATTGGATGATGGCATTCCCACTTGACCAGGCACGGTGAAAATAAAATTTGTCTGTGGCAAGCAAACTACCAAAGACTTCAGAAAGAAAGGACAAAACCATTAAAGTTGTTTTCTTCCAAACATTGCATCAAATATTCTAAAACAGGTACAGCTACCTTATTTAACAAGTCCTGTGAGATCCCTTTCAAGGCTGAGTCATTCTTGTTGTTCTTGATAGGTGAATTTCCGGCAGTTCTTGAAGTTTTGTTTTCTGTCAGGTTAGTGTCCTTCATTTCCACTTTGGATTCCTTGTCATCATTGTCTTTAGCAACCGTCCTCAGTGCCTTTTCAACCTATGAAGGAAAAAAGCATTTCATGAGGAATTATAGCAGGAAAAGAAATAACACCATCTAAACCCTGGCACGTTAATGGCAGCTTCATTTAATTTAGATTGCAGCCATTCTTTTTCACATGGGACTGAATGAAATTTGGCCAAAATTACTTAAACTACACAAAGGCTGGCCAAGGCATTCTCCAAAATTAGTTATAAAGAGTTCTTCAGCCATTTTACAGTGGTCCTGCTGAGATCAAGCCACTTTGTGTGCTTTGTTCACCTCAGTTACTCCTGTTTGTTTCCTCATTCTTAGGTATTTAGTTTTCCAAAGAAAAAAAATCAGCTAATATACACTCAGTACATCAGAACATTGTAGTAGAGAAAATATAGTCTTCAACTTTCACTAACAAATAAGCCAAACAAAATTAATTTTACCCCATAAGCGAAAATATAGTCTTCAACTTTCACTAACAAATAAGCCAAACAAAATTAATTTTACCCCATAACAATACAAGTGAACTTATATTGGAGTTTGTTCTCAAATAGTCTTGTCAAGAGGGTTCCCTCCCACCTCCAAAAAAAACTGTTGATTAATTACAGCCCATTAATTTTACGACCTACGCCAATGATGTTCTTGTGACACACAAATACATGTGGACTACCCACCCTTGGTGCTATCATATCTCGTGCTTTTTCCAATACATCATGAGCACTGTTATATGTTTTAACGACTGGAGGTTGGGGAAGTTCAGCCTCGCCAATATCTGGGACATTGTCAACACGGAACTTAGGATGCCACCGAATAATTTTCTCATCATCAACTGACACAGAGGGGTTTAGATTCTGGAGGAAGCTCTAAGAAATAGAACATAAAAAAGAATTAAAACTACATCTACTGTACATTAAATAGTGGGATAAAAAATGTACTGAATTTGTGAGTGAGTGAGAGTGGTTTAAGGGTTGTTTAGTTCTAAGGGAGGTTATCATTCTAAAGGCAATTTCCAGAGTTCCAGTTTGTAACACGCGTGATTTGAAACGAACCAGTTGTAGTCACAGCTGGAAGTATTTCCTGGGGCAAAACTGATGCTATAAAACAACGCAAAGAGAATAATTAATGGCAATGAGGCGATGATCAAGTGAATCACATTTGTGAAAATAAGTTGGTATTGAAACAAGATACAAAGCTAAAAGAAAGTGAAAACTAGAAATACACGCAACTCCAACCTTGTCCAGCCTTCAGGACCACAGAATAGGCAGAAATAGGGTGCTAAAAAAGCGACAGAAAACCTATGAAAATTATTCCACAAACTGAAATTTTTTCCAACGGCGCTCAGATCACATGATCTGAGATGACGCAAAAATACACAATTTGGGCAAGCTACAACTGGCTACAGTTACACAGTTATCCAATGGCTGGATCCCTGTCCAGTACTATTAATCCTTGTGATAAACATAGGATAATTTCAAGATCTTTGAAAGATCTTCAAGTGCTAAAAAAAATTTTGTGATAAGTCCTATTAGATCACTGTTTGTTTAAATGTTTTGCAAATGTAGGCTCATCTTTCAAATTTGTGGCGTGAAATTCAAGTTCAAGAGCTAATCTTTTGAAGTTTCTGCACTGCACTACAATAGCTGAATTTGTTTGTTTGAAGTTTCTGTTTCTTTTTTATAAATCAGTAATGCGTGTTTGCATAACAACCGATGTAACTAAAATGTACACATAAAATAATAATCAATCTTATAAGACACAAGCTTGCGTGTTTCACAGCGATACACAAGTGTGTGCGGCCTTCGGCTCAGCAGTCATACATTCAGGTACAGACTACATGGATCACGGTGGAGCCTAGAAGTTGTCCTGCCATTGGTGGTGCTCTCAGTACTATATCCTATAGCTCATAATGGGCTATGTATGCAACGGTCTTCAAGCTGGCAAGTGTACCAGCACACAAGCTTAGTTTTTTTCCAGGCCTTGGCGTTAGCAGTTACTCACCCAAGCACAGGCTCATGGTTTTCAGTGGTATACCAGTGTTGCAGCTGGCAGGTCAGCAGTCTTACACAAAGGTGCAGGCAGCATGGTTCTTGGTAGAGCTTAGTCATCTAGCCATTGTCTCCATGCTCGAGTGCGATCTGCTATAGCTTATTGGTGTCTATGCATGCAGCGGTCTTTGAGCTTGGCTGTTTTCAAGCATAACAGTGTACAGGCTTGGTGGTTTTGTGCCTCTTGGTCTTTGAGCTTTAGGCCTTTGGGTTAACGGGTACTCAGCCAGGCACAGGCTTTAAGAAGTATACCAGTGTCACAGCCTTTGGGTCAGCAGTCACATGCACCAGTGCAGGCTGTATGGCTGATCGCGGTCTACTGGCCCAACTGAGGCTTCCATGTTTTTTATGAGCAGTTTGTGGTTTGCACGTTGCAGCAGGTCTACAGGCTGTTAGCGGCTCTCCAGTCGGCATGGTTAGCAGATCTGTGTTCATTGGGTGGCGTCTGAATTGGGCGTGTTCGGGACTCTGGCTTGGGCATGGAGGCTCATGCCTGGTTTGTCAGGTTTTGCGAGCCATCGGTGCACTCTCCATCTTGGAGCTGGCTGCCAACAGTGGAAGCTCCAGGATGTTTCAGGCACCCAACCTCCACTTAGTGACGCAGTTGTTAAATGAGGTTAAATGCAGTTTACAAAAATTTGGTTTTATCAACGGAGTTGATAATGTAAATTGGCCACCGTACAGAGATTCTAAAAGCTGACGTTTCGAGCGTTAGCCCTTCGTCAGAGCGAATCGAGGGATTATGGGTTACGTGTAGTTTTTATAGTAGAGTAGGAGCTACGCTATTGGTGGTAACATGGCAACGTGAAAATAGGAATATATTAGTTAAATGAAAAGCGTTCGTTAATACCGTGAGGATTAAGGGTGCCGATTTGAAAGATGAATTTTTGTTCCAGATTCTTGCGGCTTTCCGTCGTACCTAGATGTAGGGAAAGGCCGCAGACTGCCATGTGTTTTTTGGAGTGGTTAGGCAGATTAAAATGGCGAGCGACTGGCTTAGATGCATCCTTGTCATTCTTCTCAACATCGCGAAGGTGTTCGCGGAATCGGTCACCTAGTCGTCTACCTGTCTCACCAATGTATAATTTATTGCATAACGTACAGGTTATGCAATAAATGACATTTGCGGAGGTACATGTGAAACGATCGGTGATCTTAACAGATCGCTTAGGTCCCGATATCTTGCTAGTGTTAACAATGAAACGACAAGTATTGCATCGTGAGCGCGCGCATTTGAAAGTGCCGGGTTGCTCGTTAGTTTTGAGCGCGCTTCTAACTAAAAAGTTGCCTATGTTTTTGTCGCGCTTGAATGAAATAAGTGGAGGTTGCGAAAAGATTCTACCAGTCTCGGGATCATTTTGGAGTAATTTAAAATTACTAAGAATGATGCTTTTGACTGCGTGATTATGAGGATGGAAAGTGAGGGTGAATGGAATTCTGTCATTCTTATCTTTTTGTGACGTTTGTAGTGATGACCGTCGATCAAATTGTTGAGCGCGATGATGGCCCGCTTTGACCACAGAGACAGGATAGCCACGTTTTTCGAAGAACTGGCACATCTCCTCTGATTTGCTGGAAAAATCGGAGTCATCACTACATAGACGTCGAAGTCTAAGAAATTGAGAATAAGGAATGGAGTTCTTGACATGTGATGGATGTGACGATGAATACAACAAATAACTGTGTGAATCAGTAGGTTTGTAGTGCACACTAGTACATAGCGCGTTGCCTCTAATAGAAACTTTGATATCTAGGAAAGCCAATGAAGTTTCCGAAATTTCCCAGGTATATTTAAGAGCCGGATGAAAAGAGTTGACGGAGGTTATAAATTGATCGAGTTCTTCTCTCCTGGATGAAATAGCGCCGATGCAGTCGTCGATGTAGCGGCCGTAGAGTTCAGGTTTGGGGCCGTCGTACTGATTAAATTACTCCAAAATGATCCCGAGACTGGTAGAATCTTTTCGCAACCTCCACTTATTTCATTCAAGCGCGACAAAAACGTAGGCAACTTTTTAGTTAGAAGCGCGCTCAAAACTAACGAGCAACCCGGCACTTTCAAATGCGCGCGCTCACGATGCAATACTTGTCGTTTCATTGTTAACACTAGCAAGATATCGGGACCTAAGCGATCTGTTAAGATCACCGATCGTTTCACATGTACCTCCGCAAATGTCATTTATTGCATAACCTGTACGTTATGCAATAAATTATACATTGGTGAGACAGGTAGACGAATAGGTGACCGATTCCGCGAACACCTTCGCGATGTTGAGAAGAATGACAAGGATGCATCTAAGCCAGTCGCTCGCCATTTTAATCTGCCTAACCACTCCAAAAAACACATGGCAGTCTGCGGCCTTTCCCTACATCTAGGTACGACGGAAAGCCGCAAGAATCTGGAACAAAAATTCATCTTTCAAATCGGCACCCTTAATCCTCACGGTATTAACGAACGCTTTTCATTTAACTAATATATTCCTATTTTCACGTTGCCATGTTACCACCAATAGCGTAGCTCCTACTCTACTATAAAAACTACACGTAACCCATAATCCCTCGATTCGCTCTGACGAAGGGCTAACGCTCGAAACGTCAGCTTTTAGAATCTCTGTACGGTGGCCAATTTACATTATCAACTCCGTTGATAAAACCAAATTTTTGTATACTACTTCCCCACCGACGCAGCACCACAGTTTCTTTAGAAACTACCCCTTCATTTAAATGCAGTTTAACTGAGTTAACAACTAGGAGCAACTGCAGTCAATTGTTGTCAGTGGTTTTAATTATATTTGCGCATGCGTTAGATTCCTCTTGCTTTGCGTGGTACAGCTTATTCAACGGTATGGCAGGAAGAAGGAGCATTTTGTGTGGAGGGTATAGCCGTTTTCCCTCCCCACTCTACTTTCCACTGTTTATCAGTGTGACCGGTGCCTGTCTTCTTGAGGGAGTGGGGGTTCATGGCTGGTTTGTCCGGTTTTTCAAGGCATCGGTGCAGTCTCCATCTTGGAACTGGCTGCCAATAATGGAAGCTCCAGGATGGATCAGGCACCCAACCTCCACTTAGCAAGACAGTTGTTAAAGAATGAAATACCGTAGTTATTCGGTTATAAGGCGCACGGTTTTTTCAAGAAAAATCTGTCTTTGGGTGGCAAGTTAGTGCTAAAATTGGGGTGCCTCTTATAGCCAAGTGTTTTCGCGCAACAAAATCTTAAAATCACAATTTGAGAAGAATTTGAAGTTTAAACAACACAAGAAAAGGAAACTAGTTGTCAATTAAAAAAAAGAATAGTGCTTTTAGAGACCTTTAGAACACTAAACGACTTCAAGAGAAAAGCAAACAAACGGAAATTTGCATACATGCTTAAAAGCAAGTGCTCAGTAACGTGATACCCATGACAACAATACAATCGTTTGAACCTTCTTTCGAATTCCGAGAATCATGTTTGTCGCTCGCATGAAAAGTTTCTTCTCTGAACAGACAGTGTGGAAATAAAACATACCTCCTTCATTCATGCAGCCTTTCTTGCGCACTGAAATTTGCATCCTTGGTGGCGTGTTGATATTCAGCTGTCGAACACCTTTGAATATGACTTTCGGTGGGAGTTTTTTGCCGTTCGCTTTCGCTTGAACTCTGATCATTTACTAAGTCAGAAGGTTCAAATAAAAGTGTATGCGTTGTACGTTCATCATTTCAGGTGTCAACTTTTAGCTTTTGTTTTAACGTATATCATTAAATGCGTGATATTTTCACTTTGTTTACGTTAACAAAAAGAGTTCGCATACCAATTGTGTAAGGATAATTGTCCTCAAATTCATCACATCCTTTTGGTAACTCTCAATTTTTTGGTGCGTCTTATAACCGAGTATTTTTGCGTAATTTTCAGTTTGAGAACTTAGCTTGATTAAATTGCTAAATTTGGGGTGCGTCTTATAACCGAGTGCACCTTATAACCGAATAACTACGGTAATCAATTTCAAAGCTCGTCCAAGCTCTAAGATCATTTCCACAAAACAAAACACTGCTTTGACAACAGTCAAGAAATTTTGATATTTGTTCTTTATGTCAAACCAAAAATTACTCAGTACAAAGATTTTGAGAAAGTGGAAAATTACATTCAAATTACAAGGGCTTTTGCAAGGTCATAAAGATCTTCAGATACTGCAATGAGCCTTCCTTATACATGATCCCAAAAGATGTAAATGAAGACCAGGGAAAATTCACAGTTCAAACATAATGTAGGTACTAAGCTGAATAACAGGTACCTGGTGATGTTTCTTGGTTAATCTTAGCAGGTTTTTCTGAAAGACATCTCTGCGAGCCAACAACTCAGTTGCTGTCAATGTCATTTTGTTATGTGACTTTTCCCCTCTTCCAAACTCAATCGTCAACTCAAACACTGAGGACTTTCCAGCACTTTTGTCTTGACGAAATTCCAGCGACGACGGGTAAACTGCTTTTATTTGTGCCAACTGTCTCTTCTCAAACCTCCTGCAGGTGAATAAACATGGTCACATTCATCCACTCCTTCAATCAATTACTCATTCATTCATACCCTTACCATATATTTTTACCTTTAGATAGCCTGAGTAACATGTACTTTTGCTATGCAAAACCGGCAATGTGACAACCCAGACCATTAACCACCTGAGTCAACTATAATTACAGAGATGTATCCAGAGTGCGTCATTGCGTTCTGGGACGCATTCGTTTTCCTTTTGGACGCATAGAATATGAAACAAAGGGTCCAATTGGACGCAGAAAAAAAATCAAATGTTTAAGCAAATTACGAACGCCAGGAAAAACATGCGAATGGCGTATTTCACAAGGAAATTGAACATTCCCATTTCTCACAACGGAGAAATGATTGAGTTCCTTAAATTTCAAGGTAAGATGCTATTTTCAAATTTTTGTAGTCGAATAATTTCATTTTGTCAACCATTATGTCCAGCTTCAGAAGTTGAGTTTTAAATTCGCACGTGTTGCGTGACATGATCTGAGCTGTTTTTTAGGTGAGACAATCGGCGACACTTACGATCTGCCGCCAGTGATAATAAAAAATTTCAGTCAAAGTTCAGTTTGTTGCATGCTTTCCAAGTGAATTTCAAGCATTAGTTCGCTTATCGTGATCAAAATAACAGATAATCCAAAGGCAAAGTATGTTAAATTTTTGTTTTGTGCAACCCTGTTGATATTAATTGCAGGCGCGCACGTGTCATCGTCTCGGTTCTTGTTTTGCACATAACTTGTCTGTTTTGCAAATTATACAACTTTTCTTCGTAGTGTTGTAATTAACGTGTTGAACATTACACTTGAATATATTCAATCGCTTGATTATTTAATAACATTGGCCATGGCGAAGTCACGACCGCACTGGCCGACGATGAACTGTGTATCGATCGCTTACATTTTTACTCTTTTGTTCCTACACCTCAAGTGTGGTTAAAATAAATGATGCTCTTTTACGGAAAACTGAGATTCAGTTGTGTTTTTTTTGCTGTGGAGATCTAGATCATTTATCAACTGGAGCCAACAGTTCCTACAGCATACGGACGCCTCGAGACGTTTTCAATGTGAT
>OX421447.1:62334498-62346998 GCA_949126865.1 Montipora capitata | reverse complement strand
TATAGTGTTGTGCAATAAAAACTCTATTAATTGTTTTCTAATGAAACTGAATGAAGTTGTATACCCTGGAGTTCTACAGCTTGTGGTTGATCAATATTTACTGAATCACCAAAAAAATCATTTTAGCTTTCTGCAAGAATTCTTTGGGGACTTTAACTCTCTTTCTAGGAAAATGTGTTTCAGGCGTGAATTGAACATTACTGCAGTGTAGAAATGTTTCAAGTGATCATAATATATAGAAATATTACAACTATTGCTTAAGGTCGAGGATATAATGGGAGTATATATCATGCAAATTTTGCTTAGTCATGACATACAGTGTACATATAATATAATTTTACAAATGCCTTGACTACTATGCAGAGCATTAGGTATTCTTGTCTTGCTAATTGAATATCCCAGAGGAAAAAGAGACAAGGGCAAAAGGACACTAGAGAGAAGGTAAGAGTATGTTCTTTTAAAATTACTTGAGATACATTTAATTTACTTTGTCTGAATCAGCAACTTATTTACATAGTGCTTATACTACCAATAATAACTTGTAACAAATTATTTGTTACAATTGGTTCACATAATAATTTAGTTGTGATTATACATTGTAGTACTGTATATGATTCATATAGTTCAGCCCATCAAGTGCAGGGACTAAAAAATGTCATTTCTTATTTTGCTTATATTTTAAAGTACCACAATTTCTTCTTTTTGTCTGGATTTCAAAGCTACATGTAGTGTTAACTCAACACTGAACCAAGCTTTAAGCCTTGATTTCAAAAAGACAGCTGTTTATTTTTACTGGAATTTTCCTATGTAATGGTCTGCCATTGCTAATTTAAAATCTTAAAGTGCCCCTGTGACCAAAAACTCAATTCATATTTTTCTTTGGATTTCAAAACTATGTTAACAAAACACTAAGTGACCCACGTTTTAAGCATTGATTTCAAAAAGACACCTCTTTATTGTAACTGTAATTTTCCTATTTAATGGTCCGCCATTACTAACATCATGTTCTTGAGAGAGCTGGATCGAGGAGAAAATGACGTCAAAGGCTCACTAGTTTAAGAATGCAATACATGTGTACGCCGCAGAATTAATATGCAGCACGGGGGTTTTGGGTTTTCAGACTTTTAAACTCACGCTTTGCAGATATAATAAGCTGCGTTCACACGCTGAAATTTTAAGCTAGTGAGCCTCTGACGTCACTTTTCCCTGGATCCAACCGTCTGAGGTCCAATCGGTCAGTTTTGAACGTGAGTAATGGCGGACCGTGAAATCCAAAACTTACACTCAAAGTAAACGGCCTTTAGATAAAAATCAAAGCTCAAAATTTTGCCAGTCAGGTGTTAAGCAAACACACTTTCAAAATCTGAAGGAAAAAAGGAAGTGGTTCTTTTGATCATAGGGGCACTTTAAGAGAGCTGGATCTAGGAGAAAAAGGTGTCGAAGACTCACTAGTATAAGAATTCCAGAAAATAAGGAATAAACATGCAGCTTTTCTCAGAGTTTGGGCACCCTCTTTGACCACGCGGTATTTTCCATGAAGCAATTACAGGCTCAATTTTCATGTATCTCACCGCTGGCATGGTTGTTAGCAAGTCGTATTGCAAAGAGCGACTCGGGGTCTAACCTGATAATGCGGCGTTAGTTACATGATGTTTCGCCACCTCCGGCAAAAAGGAAAACAAGTGGACCAGACCCTGCTGCTTATGAACAGGAAAAACACAAATCTTGATAGCTTATAAAAGGAAGACACTATACAAGAACATCCAAACTTTGGGTCTTTGAATCGTAACTTTGTAAGCTACATTCAAGTACATTTTGCCATGGCAGATATGGACCACTGTACACCGGGTTCCCACAGTGCAAATAACCTAATACTCCAGAGTCAAAAATTGTAATTTCTGACGAGAGTGTAAATGAAACATGATTGCTTGAAAGTTACAAGTAATTTTATCAACCATTTTCTATTCTTCCGTTTTTTTGCCTGGGCAACCCAAAATTTTTCCAGGCAAGTACATTATAAGATGTACCTGCCCGGTTGATAAAAAATGAATATGGATCCCAGCAGGAGTTTTGGGCTTCCATAACATATACATGTAGCATTTTGCATATATATAAGAAGCTGCACTTACACGCTGAAAATTTAAGCTAGTGAGTAAATGACGTCACTTTTTGCCAGATGCAAGCTGGGCTCTGAGGTCCAATCAGTCAGTTATGAATGTGAGTAATGGTGGACTGTTAAATCCAAAACTTGCACTCAAAGTAAACAGCCTTTGGATAAAAATCAAAGCACAAAATTACTCCGGTCAGGTGTTAAACAAACATACTTTCAAATCTGAAGGAAAAGAGGAAGTGATTTTTTTAATCACTGTAACACTTGAATGAAAATTGAATTCTTAAACCAACCAATATTATTCTTTTTTTTCTTAACTTTTGAGAGATTAAACTCTAACAGTGATGTGTTCTCAACCAGAAAAAAAAAACCCATATCCAACAACCAAATGACCATCAAGCACTTGTGCTGACGACCTCATAGATAAGTGTGCTATTAATTACATGCATTAATTAACATTATAATCCAGGCTACCATTTATGCATACATAAATTTATGCCATGAATTTTTAAGTTTTCGAAGTAGTTAGTTACTTGGGCAGCCCTTGGGCCTTGTGTTTTTTATTGGGCTGTCCTGCACACCCCTTGATTTACTGGTAAATTATTGAATCTTTAAGATTGTGTATCTTGCTTATGTTTGTTTAACTTTTTCTGCAATGTCATTTAGAGAATAAAATAAGTTTTTCTCTGAATGATTTATTATAATTTGTGGGTTGTGGTGAAATTAGTAACTTTAAAGTGCAGCTAAAAGCAGAGTTCAAAAGACAAGGATAATACATATAACATGCCCTGATGTTTAGTTGAAGGATTAAAGGGGACCTAGATGTTGTTCACCCATTGACATTTAAACCGTCCACAATTGATGATTAAAATTGTCTGGCATCATACACATTGTAAACCCGATAAGTCTTGGTTTCAGGGGGGAAAGGTTTTATAATATTGCATTTAATTCTTAATCTTAATTCTAGCCATCAGAAACCTTTTACAAAGTTTGTCAAGAGTTTTGGAGTCCTTGGAAGGAATTACTGGGTTCGCTTTGTCTTTTACATTTTGTAAGTTTTTTGAGTAGTGTTGATTATTTGTATGTGTGTGTATATTTTTATTTCACTATGTATACTCACTCAGTGATCTTGGTGTTGCAATCTGATTGGTTTGCTACCTTGGAGTAATTGACCATTATTCACTCCCTAATGAGTCAATAATGTGTGATCCAAACAGAACAAAACAAAACAAAATGTGCAGCATAAACTCACGTTTTGCCAGCATTTCTGAATCGAAAATATTGAGGATACAAGATGATGCAGTAGCAGAGAATATTAAAGGGCCATAAAACATGGCCTGAAAGTTTTCAGAGGTAAGAGAAGACTCAAAATTTTTACCAACCAGTGTTTGCGTTTGTTTTTCCAGATAATTAGTGCCAAGAATTAATTAAACAATCTTCACAAAAACATTATTTGTTTCACTCGGAGCAATTCTATTTTGTAGTTTGCCCAGTAAAATGAATTTGTTACTGAAATTGAGGAAATGGAAAAAGAGAAATTTTAAGAGAATGTGTAAGAAAGTTCTACATGGCTGCAAATAAAAAAGACAGTGCATATTAGAACAAAGCAATGCTCACCTCAATTACAGCTGCCACTGACAATGAGAATGTTTTAACAAGCAGACTTTCGATTTAGATTGTTGATTTGTACAGTATTAAATGACCATTAATGCCATTACGTACCCAGCCCCCTTGAGGGGTTTTCTGTGGATATAGAAAGGTTCTTCATGCAATTAACTGCAGTTATTACAAAAGCACTGCAACAACAAGACACCACAGCCACTCAGTTTAATTCTTCAGGGTTCTTTGTGCGTAGGGTAATGTCCATTTAAAAATTTGAAGTATTGCATACGCTGGGACCTTCATTTTCTCTATGAAGTTAATGAAGTCGATAGTATTTCTGTTGTTGTTATTATTACTGTAGCACTGACATCACACATTATCTTTGTTCCTATTTTGGTGACTGAATCTTCTTTACATTTCTTAAATCTTGCAGGGCTTCAGTTCCACCTTTCTTCTTCTTATCAACAGTGCTTGGTGGGGCCAGTTTGTTTTTTACAAGTCTGATTTACTTTCGTGCAGCGATATCTGGAGAAACTTGGAAACCCTGTCTTTCTAATGAAAAGCCAGGAACTGAAAATAAGCCAACTGAACCACCTAAGCAACCTCCACCTCGTGGTCCACGAGCACAGAGCATTGAAAACTTGGCTTTTGATGGGGCTGCTGGACAGAATAAAGTTTAACAGGAGGATTGCCAAGAATATAGAATATTATCAAAATTTTGCACCAATGATCTTTATAATTTTTTAACTAATTCATCATGTACATTATTTTCCTGCTGGTAAAGTTTTCTGTACAGTTATATGTGGACTCTCACTTGCCATGCTCTAATTCCAGCATGAACAAAACAAGGATTTGAAACTGTACCATTAAAAAGTCACACGTAAGGCAATCCTGAAAAGTAATCTGGAGGGTTTTTTGGTCTCTAGGTAACCATGGCACATGCAAATCTTAATGTAAGGGAAGGCTCTGGTTGCAGGAAAAGCAATAAAAATTGTTTAAATGCTATTTAAGTAAAGATTTAGAACTGCCATTCATTGTCCTTGTGGAAAATATCTGGAGAAAGATTCCTTGTAGAGCCTGCTTAACCCATTGAATCCTGAAGCGCCCTCCACTGACGAGCAAAATTGCCTGTGCGCTGTTGCGATGTGCAATTTTTCGTGCAACTTGTCTCGCAACGCCATTACGAGACAAGTTGCACGAATCAGTGCCTAATGAAACAGCAGCCAAAAACGTTGCGATACCAGTTGCAGATACTGTTGCTGAGTTCTACTTTCAGCAACGGTTGCAACAAATTCTTTAAGCATTGCGCATTGCAACTTGTGTGCGGTATCAGCCAATGAAAATGGCCCTTTAAACTCTTGTGATCATCAAAACGAGACAAGCTGCATGAATCATTGCTCAGTGTAACACCCATAAAACATGTTTCGTGATGTGAGAACCTTTGTAGAAATGGTGTTGCGAGACAAGTAAACTGTAAGCACGAAAAATTGCACAGTGTAACAGCACCTTTAGACAGAGTAAAATCTATTAAGCCTCACTCCTTGTAGTCAGTGGGTTAAGTGTATTACCTCTGTTGCTCATGGTCTTGGGGGGCTTTGTCATGTTTTTTCTTGATCAGTGCCTGCAATGTACATTATTAGAACATAACATTTTAAGAATTTCAGGTTTGGTCATGGTTAGTTGTCATTTAGGAGACAATTGCAAGGGAAGGTCCAGAGTGTCAATTGCATAAACGTAGCCATTGTTCTTGCACATTAAACCTATTATTTTGCAGCCGTTTAGTTTAAGGATGTGTATAAGACGTTTTATGCTCCAAGTTAACTACAATGTGGAGGTTAAATATTTTTTGATGTCACATTCAAGTAAATAAAGAAGTAAATATATTTTGCATAGTAATTAAAAGAACGAGTTGCGCGAACCTTGTTGTTTTATTACAGTGGTTGTTCTCTTCTTGTTCAGTTATCAAGCATTCAGTGATCTTCCTCTTTGAATGATAATATTGGTTGATTGATAGTGATGTAGCCTGCTTTGTTTTGCTACCTCAACTTAAAGCGCCAGATGTAAAGTGAACATATCATTCTTCGATCAATTTTATCAATTTTATCCTTTGTCGTCAACGACAAAGGAGGCAGAGGAATGAGGTTGAGTCAGGGCCTTTTCCAACACTCGGGGTCGCTAAATAACTGATATCTCTGCAAATGGTAAGACTTTTTATGTCTTCTTAGATAAGAACTATAAACCATCAGCTCCATCTCACAACTCTTGATCGTGAACTCTGTGGGACGTTAAAGAGCAGGGGCCCGTTTCTCGAAAGTCCCGAAACTTTTCGGGGCATTTTCGGTTGTCACAATTCCTTTTGTATCTCAAGAACGGAGAGGATTTAAGTCGTCAGACTTCACAGACGTATTTCTTTTAGTTAGCTTGAAAACATGTTAAAAGGTCGCCTTTCCAAAACAAGCAGTTGGCAGTTTCACAAATGGCTTTTCGGGCCCGAAAAGTTTTCGGGACTTTTGAGACGCGGGCTTCAGGGCACAGAGTTCCTGGTATTATGACCTGGCTGGCTTGGCAGTCAAGTCTCAAAAATGCTTATGGTGTAATAGGTCAGAGCCACCTTAAAATTTTGCAGTTGTAAAGTTGGCTACAAATCCGCTGCATATAATTTTTTTCAACTTTGCAGAAAGTGTTATCTTAGTCTACTAAACACTTTCATATGAGCAAAAAAATCTCGGGGGGTCACCGACTACCCATGGATGAAAGCCGAATATCGTACCCGATCTCGGCGATACAAAGCCATGCACTCAAAAAGCAGCAACGTAAACCTCGGCATTGGGAGAGGACATATCTGCCTGGAGAACCACTTGTTACAAGGCTGTCCACTCATCTGAGGAAATCAAAATCGCAGAATTACAGGAAAGAAGTGCTTAATGAATGCAAACTCCTCTGTGCTCTCGTCCCCAGAGTCCGCTTTGCTTTGGTCAGCGCCAAGAGCCCGGACCTGCCGCCTTTCCCAATACCTCATCTGAGCTGAGTTTAGGGAAGTCGATTCTTGCAAGTGAAGCCGTAGGAAGCTTTGATCCAGGTTCAAAGGAAGGTCCTCACTCTCACATGGCAAGTAGGCTCGATTTCCGCCGCTCACTCGTTCGGGTATCGGGAGTGAGCGCTGGCCATAATACTCTTTGTTTATCCGCCCAAATTTTGCATAAGCATTGTTTTTGTTTTCTCTTGGGACCATTTTAAGTCCCAAAAGAAACTGGAAACAATGCTTATGCACAATTTGGGGGGACAAACAAAGAGTATTATGGTATTTTTCGAAGTGGCCTATAGGGGATGCATGAAGTACCTGTTGGTCGTTCAGGGGTAGACAAGGGTATATATGGGTTAGGGGTATACAAAGGTGTTTAGGGGTATGCATGGGTATATTGGGTATACAAGGGTATAAAAGGGTATCTAGGGGTATACTGGGGTACAGGTGAGTATTTGTCTAAATACCTTATAATTTAAATATATTATAATAAGGGATACATAAAGTAAGAATAAAGCGCAAACAACGGATACAAACATTTGCTTGAACTGCATAACTTTTATAAACTTAACGTTTCGTATGTTACAGCATACATCATCAGAAGTGATTATTATTCAGTTACAGATAAATTTAAATTCAAAAATACAACTGTACGGACTGGGAACAACGAAATTGATGGACATAAAACGACAAGAAATATGCTAATAATAGAGATAAAGTTTCTCACTGGCAACGTTATCATTTAAGGCTGGCTTTAGATCACGGATAGACAGAGACTCTTTAATTTGGTCTGTTCGACCAGTTGCTAATATTTCAAAATGATCCCACTTAATTCTATGGTTTGGTTAAGAAAACATGCGGATCGTGACAATTTGTAGTTAGGGCTTTAAAATGTTACGTAATTGGCGTTTCGTTTGCCCAATTTAGAAATCATTGTAATCCCAGCAGTTTGATCTGTACACTACCGAGCAATGGCAAGAAGACCGCATGACATATTGGAGCAGAAGTAATCGGGCGACCTGATAACCTCTGATAATGCAAATCCCATTCGCACCAAGGACTCTTTATCTCGCATTCCTAGGAACAAAATCCCAGTTCCCAGTGATCAAATCTCATTTTGCCACCGAAAAATTTTGAAAAATCAAGCCCCAGTTGTTCGAAGAGTGGATAGCGCTATCCACTGGATTTTATAAATCACTATAGTATACACTGGATAACTCAATTGGTTTTGCTAGCGTTTATCCGCTGGATAGTGATTTATCCGGTAGATAGCGTTATCCACCTTTTGGACAACCAACCTCAAGTAAAACTGAATCATTCCTGTCTTCCTTAGTTGTACCAATGCCTTCCAACTAACTTTGCCTTGTTAGCTTAATGTTTCTTTTTTTTTTTCATTTTAAACAGCACATCTCACGCCACCGACCAACGTAAGACCCTGGCTTAGTTTCTCGTCAGTTGTAGTTACGTTTTCGCGCTTCGAAATGTTTTTTGTTTTTGGTAATTGAAAAACATAGAGACTAAACGATTGAAATAGAAAAGTATACATTGTACATTGCTACAAACTTCAAAGGTGACCGTTGGCGAAACTTTCAAACTATCTGTTGAAATCATCTCCGGGCTGAGACCTGGAAAAACGTTAGTAAATGAGAAAACGACGAAGGAAAAACTATCGACGTACGTAATGATAATGGGGAACTGAATAAAAGCTAAGCACACAATTTGATGTAGCATAGGGAATTCTTTAGACTGACAGGGTTTGCTCTAAACAAAACCAGAAAAAAAGAGTTTTAAGAGTTTCAACATTTTGCGGGCCAGCTGTTGGGACAGACAGTCTCTAGCATTAAAATCGGGTGTCACAATACGTCACCTGCCACGAAAGTTTCATTTTCCATGTTTTCAAAGAGGCGAAAGGGAAACTTTCGCCATGGAATTGCTTACAGTGCGGACAATTAATCTTCTTGTCCTCATCTATTTGAGAAGGTTAATTAATTAGGCGGCACAAAATTTCAAGGAGAGACTCCGAGACTCTGAACTGGGCTGAGGTAAGATGAAGACTCCACAACCGGTTAACGAGTTAACATGAGTTTATATGCCTATGATAGCTCATCTAATGCCGACCTGTTAGCTGAAGGTGATGGATAAGAGCTGTCACTTTAAAGTTAAGTCAACCGATTGATTCTAGTCATATTTGCCCAAATCCAGTAGCTGGCTGAACCTCACAGCCGTCAGTTGTTTGTTGAGACAAACAGCCTTGCAAAAAGACATAAGATTATCTTGGTCAACGTTTCGAGGATGGTGAGCTGAAGCTCACTCAAATAAAAATGTGAACTTGAAGTCTTACTTAATTCAGTTACATTATCTAGTCAGTGTCAAGATCTGGGCACAGGTGTCTTCTTCATTATGCGTACGTCCCATATTCTTCTAATTCGTGATGTTTTACTTTATTAATTAAAAGACAACCTTATTGACATCTTTTCTTCATTTCACGCAAGAAGTAGCAGGATAACGATCGGACACACACTTTCCGACACGGGACACCTACCGAACGCTACAATGCTATCTTGTGTCCCGTTTACATCGTGAAATTATCATTTGACATTTTCGCGCCCATAAGTTGGGGTTGTTTTTAACGGTTACCACTAGCAGGACTTTTATGGAGACCCAACCTCTCAGAGGGCTGTAGACCAAGTGCCTTGAGGCATAGCTATCCCCAGCCGGATGCCAACCCGGTATTTCGAGGCCAGGGGTTCATTAGTCGGGCGAAAGCTGACTTTAGGTTTACCCTTGGGTATCCTGTGGAATGTCCGTCACGTGCAATGGGTAACACGGCTACAAACACGTATTATATCCGTAAAGGCTCAATCCTATTTCCACGGTCCTTTCCACGGTGTCGAAGAGAAAAGGCATGTCAAATGCGTTAGCAAATGTACATGTTGTCGTGCATGTTTTCTACCCTCAAACATACAGACCAACGAATGTTTCCGGTAGACTTTTATCAATACGAGCTACTGTATCATATTCGAAACGAGTTGTTCCGCAAACTCCAAATTTAGCAAAATAAATCAAATGATTTAGCTACGGTCCAACAAAAATTAAACCAAAAATCGAATGACTTATCACTGATCAGGAAACGTGGATATTATGTTGCTACATACAACAGAAGAACATTTATACACCTTGAGCTGTTCATTACGATACAAATGATGGCGAGCCTACTGTGTAGGTTAGAAGACCTTACACGACACCTTACACAGCAATGACCAGAAGCAGGTTGCTGACCAGCGGTTTTCGTGACAATTATGGGGAAAGGTGTTCGGGCGGAATTTGTTCGTCTGATACAAAAGGCTTTTTTTTCTTGAGGCGCTGTTTTCCTAAACGTTAATTTTTGCCTTGAAGATAACAATGTAAAGATTAGTACTTTAAGGCGCTTTGCTTGATTGCAATCAAATTTTGACAGTAGCTAGATAAACCTATTTCCAACAAACCAGTTTTGGGGAATCAGTTACAATTCGAAATTTTTTTTCCACGAGAGCCTTTTCCGCGCGGTTGTAATTGCTCAAAATTTCAGTTAGTGCTTTCGACAGTGATCTGACAAGAAAAACAAAGCATTTTCTTTAATAATGAAATTTCAGGCAGCCACTTTTAATACAAGGGTTGGAATATCTGTGCCGTAATCCGAAAGCGCTACACATGACCCGTTTCACTGAAGTTAAGAATGTATCTTGTCATGGTCTCAATTAATTGCGCGAATTTACGAAAATAATTTGAATTTCTAATTTGAAAAAAATTATATATTTTACTAGTTAATATGGATACTCTACCCAATTCAAAAGGAATTACAAACTAAATTTTCGGGGGATCATTCGTTGCTATTAGTACTACGGTAGTTTTGACATGCTGTGTGACCGATAAAAACCCCCATAAAACACAACATACCTTTCATGAAACAGATTACAACGACGATATAAAAGCTGTAACAGGTACCAATGGCTTAAATAGAAATCAACACTCAACCTTTAGCGAAACCAGGTGATCGACAGATGAAATTCTTTCGTGTACCTCCGATTTCGGAAAACAAACGAAGAGAGCACAAAAAGTGCTTGGGGATGACGTAGTAGGACCATGATATGTGGATGACGTAGAGTGAACATGTGGCCACTAAATACGCCGTTTTATTTTCTATTTGCAGAAACTAGCCAATGATTAACAAACGTTACAATTTGTGGATACGAGGAAAAACAAACGGTCCCCATTTTATAACTGTGTCTGCCCTGCAGGGGGGTTCCCACGTAATAAAATGGTGCCATTAACCTGGTAATACCTGGTACGTAACACGAACAAAAAAAATAGAACATGATTGGGCAAATAACCATAACCATAATCATAACCACTTAATTAAATTCTAAATCTTATTTAGCGGCTTAGCAAAGAGCTTTTCTTTATATTGAGGAGATTGGAAATCAAATGGAAATTAATGACGATTAAATAAAACGTTGATTTTTGATGGGAGGGGAAGACCGGAGTAGCCTGAGAAAAATCTCGCAGAGTGGAGTAGAAATCAAACAAATGAGGTCCAGACGCATTGGACCAAATCATAGTCGAATGTCGAATTTACGATTCACCAACGCAAAAATTCATGGTCTCGTCTCTTTTTTTCAGATTCAGTTGTCTTCCATTCCCATGTATCATTATCCATCTGCCTGGCTAGTTCATTTGGAACTTAAAAGATGGGAAGTGAGTAATGCGTCTTCTTTGCTAAAATAAAGGCTAAGAAACCTAGCCCATGGTATGAAACCAGCCTAAGCTTTGTACATAATTGTCCCGCACTTTGGCGAGGGTGGGATGACCTCTGGGATACTTTATTTTCGGCTCGCAAAACTCCTCACGGTTTTCCGCCGCTGATAGGTGATGGTATTACTACAGTGTAATTTTGGGCACAAAAGACTTTTAATTTGAATAGTGCGACGACTTTACTTCCGGTGGGATTAATGGCACGTGATCAAAAAAGCCTCACGGTGGAGACTGTTCGTGATTTTGATGCGAGATGCGTAGAAAAATCGACATCCCACTTCCATAAAGATAAAGTTCCTTGGCATAACCTTACTTCTTAGCGTAGCAATAAAGGAGCTGTTACACTGTGAAATGTTTCGTCAACTTGTCTCGCAATGTTTTGGCGACATTGTAGCGGGACATCATGCTGTTTGGCACTTCTATAAATAAATATTGTTAGAAGAAAATACTCAATATTTTTGCATTATAGTTTGCATCTTTTCACCGCAAAACATTACCGGTCTAGATGCCGGTCTAGATGGGAAAATCTAGACCGCGGTCAATATCGATTTCGTGAACTTGGTAGTTCCCAGTCCTTGTGAGACAGAGCCATATAATAAATACGAGTATAAACTCCCCGGCCAGGATAAGCCTCGGCTTGAGAAAGCCGTGAACGTAGATTTTGTACCATTTATACTGGGTGTTCGCATCTTAAGTAAGCCGCTGCCTATTTTCTCTCGTATTTAACGGCCCTAATTTCTCTACATCTATTTATCGTAAAAAAAAAAAACTTTTACGGGTCTTCATACCAAGTGGGACTAATTCACACCTAGGAAATACAAGTCAACCTTATCTAAACACTTTCTTTTCGTTGTTATTGTATTTGTTTGTCTCCTTTTTTATTGCAATCATCATCTAATGATCTCTGGAAGTTGTTGTTACAGAATGAATCGTAAACTATAATATTAATGATGTTTTTAAACTGTATGCCCTTCC
>OX421447.1:62311998-62319498 GCA_949126865.1 Montipora capitata | reverse complement strand
ACTGCAAGTTCTTCTCAAATTGTGATCTTAAGATTTTGTTGCATAAAAATACTTGGCTATAAGACGCACCCCAATTTTAGCACTAACTTGCCACCCAAAGACAGATCTTTCTTGAAAAAACCGTGCGCCCTATAACCGAATAACTACGGTAGATAGGAAAGATGCAAATTTCGTCATAGTAGCACTTTAACTGGACAAACAGTAATTATTATTATTCAACACATTGTGACAATGTCTAAATAAGGTCATAGCACGCTCAATTTTCGTCGATTGCGTACTCAACGTATATCCTGCGATATACGTAATTTTGTGTGTCGCGGAGAAAAATGGTAGTTTTTCCAGCTTTTTTTCCCCAATAAATGTAGAAAATTGTGCTCTGTCATCAATGTGTTGAATTATAATAAAACAATTATCCTGCTCAATCTTGTGGAGTATCGCCTGTTTTTAGCCAACTTGGCCTACAGCCTCGTCAGCTAAGAATCTGGTGATATTCCGAGCTATTTTGCAGGATATTTTTATCGTTAATTATTAATTACTTTGTTCGAAGACCAAAGTATAGGATCTGACTCCGTTTTTGGACTTTCCAGACTTTCTTTGTCGCACTTTGGCTGCACATGCATAAGATTTATTTGCCTCGTAGACACTTTTTGGAGAAGGCCAAGTAGGATTTGAACTCTCCTTATTCAGAGGCAATCGATTGACCACTAAACCACAGAAGACTATATACATGTACTGTACATGTATGAGACAGATTAATGGAGAAATATGTATTAAAGATTTGTATGCGTGACTTGAAACCAGTTTTTATGTTTTCGTTGCACGCATTGCAATATCGTATGACTCGGTAACACATCTTACCGGGTCTAATTACATAATTTTACAATCCTCTAGTATTTCTAGTATTTTTAACCTATTCACACCACAATTAAAATCGTCAGGCATTAGACAGAGTAAAATCTATCAAGTGTCACTCTCAGGGATCAATAGGTTAAACACCATCATAGAAGATTAGAAAGCATCTGTTTACTGGTTTTGATTGAAGTCACACTGTCTTGTAATTGGGTCATGGAATGTGGACTTTGGAGTTTGGATTATGGAATTGAACTGAATATTGACCAGTATATTGTGACTTAAAAAATCAAGCATTATTAGATTAATTGCAATTATTGCACGTATGATTATGCTATTGATAGCAAGGAGTATTATCAGTAGAAGAAGCTATGGAGCAGGCAAAGAGTCTTGGAATAATGTCATCAGCTGAACCAACCTATGATGATGGAAATGCAGATGAAAAGATTTTCAACTTTGGAGTTTACAAGTATGGCAGAGACAGGACAAGCCTTTCAAGAAGGATCTTACAGGTGTGACTTTTAAATACATATGTTGTGGTTTAAATTCAATTCAGCTTTAAATAATAAGGCAAGAGAAATGTTGAGAATCAGGAGAGTGGTCATTGGTCAGGGGTACTGTGTGGTAGTAAGAGTAAATTTGCTGCTCTTCTTTGAGGAAAGAGTACTTTGGTTAGGATGTCTGTTTTTTTCCTCCCTTATAAATCCTGTCATTTTTCCATGTAGTAATGTGAATTCACCATGTTCCTAGATGACTGTGTGTATGAGTTCATGGCATGGTTGCAGGAGTGACCAACCATGAAAGCATGGGTGACCACTTGTTACCTTTTTGCACTTAAGATTAGTCCTCAATCATGTGTGTGTGGTCATTATGAAGCACACCTGTGTGTTACCGTTTGCTTCCTCTGTGTAATATATTAATTTTGTGACATTCTGCTCTTTTAGTTTGACTTCCAAGAAAAGGTTGTGTGCATCATTCAGAAAGGAAACAGAAACAAGAAGTTATTGTTTAGTGACCTTAGAGGCTTTGACAGTGAGGTAAGTCTCCCAATTGATTTATAAGGGAATACACAAGTACTGAAGAAAGTTTATTAATTTTTTAGACTTCTTTTGACTTTATCTTGAAGCAATGCATTTTGTCCTGCATAAGTTTTGTTTTTAAACAATGTCTAAACCTTTACAATGAAAAACGAAATAGAGGTTGTATAAAAACTCTTTAAACATTGCCAGTGAAGATCATTGAATTTGGTAAGAGGATCACTGGGCTGGCGTTGTGGTGATCATGACTGCATGGCCCCTCTTTTGCTATGTTCACGGTTCAGGTCCTGGGCCAGGAGTTTATTCTGCTTGTGTCTTTGGATTTTCAGGATGGTGTGAGGTTTTTTGCTTATTTTGATGTTGACTATGAGCTTGATGCTGATAGTGTTGAGGAGAAGAATAAGGTCAGTACTGGAATGGTGGTAAGGAAAATTAATATATTATATTTTGTCTCTTGAAAGAATAATCCCATTGCAGCCTCCTTGAGAAGAGGTCAGAATAATGCTTTGTCATTTTTTAACAAGCTTTAATTTGTACATGACAGATTTTTCTTTATTTACTCAATCGAAACATCATGGTTTTCTAAGATAAAAACAAACAATTAGAAAAATTCAATACTGATTTTCCTTCTGTGTCCTCTAGCCTTTTGAAACTCAGAATTTTCACTTCTGGTCCGGTACAGAACCACGCTAGTAAGGAGACTGGGGATACAGAACTGTGATGTCAAAACAGGAACAAAATTTTTCCAGGGCCTGAATTTCCTTTCTCAAATTAGATCCAGAAGTTGCTGAAACTGTTTCTGAGATGCCTTGTATTTGGTTGCCATCATGAAACTGGACAAAAGAATGAAAGTTCTATCTCTAAAATTTCCTGCGTTCTTGTTTTGACGTAACATTTTTGCTATCCCCAGTCTCCTTACTAGCGTGGTTTTTTACCCCACCAGAAGTGAAAATTCTGATTTTTAAAAAGCTAAAGGACACAGAAGGAAAGTTTGTATGATATTTTTCGTACTTGTTTAATAATATTGTTTTCACCCCAGAAAACCATGATGTTTCAAAGTAAATAAAGAAAAATCTGTCATATACACCTTGAGATTTATAACTTTATGTGTGTCCCTTGGTTATATAAGCCAAAACTTTAAGCTTGATAAATTCGTCAACAGATTTGCAGTCTGCTGGACTCCATTGTGCAGCAAAATAGAGGAGATGAACCAGATGGTAAGAAGGGAAAATATTGGGGAGACATAATAAATATGTACTGTATGCCATTTGCAGTTTGATTTTTAAGTGTTTTGATGCAATTTTGTTTTCACAAATATCAATATATTATTGCTATTTACCAGGACTATTTAAAGAGCCATCCCAAGATACAGCAAAAATCATCAAGGAAGGGCAGATTGAAAAGAAAGGGCACAGTGCAGCGTTTATGATGTGGCCAAGGTAAATATAAAATCGGATGTCTCAAAAATGAAGACCCTAAGACCCTAAGACCTTTAGACCCCGAAAACTCGAAAACGAATTGAAGACCTCCAAATTTTCTTGTTAGAGAAAATGTACAAGTTACCTCAAGCGAAGTTCAAGTCCTTCATTTGCTACAACTTGTTTCAAAGTCAAACCTGGGTGATCCGCCACATAAATTTTAATTGAATCGCCACCCTCCAGGTGTGGCTGGACATCTTCATTACCTGTCGGATGAAAATAGGCCCTGTGACACTCCAGGCCTAAAAACCAACTTTAGGCTTAGAGTTAGCCAAATTGAGAGTTTTAGGTTTTAAAATACTTTCTTTGTTTTAGAGGCACACATATCAAATCCTCTCTGTTGTGGTTGTCTTATACCCTAAAAGATACGAATCCTTATATTTATTCCCCAGAGCGTCGAGATGATGCCCTTTGTTTAGGATTGAATTTTAATATATGGAAAGTGGTCTATTGACAAGAAGTCCCTTCCCCAGACAAAATAGGAGTAGCACGAAGAACACCATATGAGATGTGATGCTGACAAATAATTTCCAAAATGGTGGAATTGTAACCTGGTGATAAATAAAGTCATGTAGTAGTGTGAATTTGTTTGCAAGAGCAATGGTCAACCTCAACAATGGTATTAACATTGGATGCCTTCTTGGACAACAAAATAAATCGTGAAAGAAAGTTAATTTAACAAAAACAAAGTTGCATTCTTGCCTGGACAGCTTGTGGGCTTTGTGAGTAAACACCCACTTAGCTATAAACTGCATTGTTTGGGGATGCTATTGCTGTTCCTCCCAATACAGGAATAAAAGAATATTAAAAAAAAGCCTTTAACAACCAAATACAAAAAGAAATCAAGTAAAAAAAGGATGAGATATATTTGTCACAAAGATTTCCCAATGGTCTCCCATCCAGGGACCAACCTTATCTGGTAGGGTTTACTTAAGTGAAAACATCAAACTGTTTGTAATGGGAACGCAAAAACGACAACAAAATTGGATAACACTATAAACAGTAAAAGAATATTATTTTGCAAAAATAAGTACTAGACAATACCAGCCTACTGCACTTTCCACATGTATGCAATGCATGCCTACTTTCTTTTTTAGGCGATGGCTGCGAATTCAGCAAGGGGAACTGTCTTATTTTAAAATTGGGGAAGAAAATCAGGTATTTGTGTGATGTTACTTTGTAGGAATTATTGGTGTTGGCTCAAATTAAAAACAAAACAAGAGTCAAATCTCCCATATATTGGATGTGAAGAACAATGTAATTCATGTACTAGATACCCTGGAGGTACCAAGTGTGTAAAGGTTCAAACAGACTTATGAAAATGGACCAAATAATCACACACATAATCCTTTACCCCTTGAGTAGATATCTACTGAGAACCACATTATTTTGTGACATAAGTCAGAGTGAAACCTTTCAATGAAACTCACTGACAGGTGGAAGGTTCTAACAAAAACATGAATAAGTTAGCAGCATCTGATTGAAGCTGCTTTCTTTGTATTTCTTTTGCTGGAAGACTGCTTTGAACATTGTCAAGTTGGGCCCAGGTCTTGCTGAAGTGAAAAGCGTGGATCATAATATTTTTGTGATTGTCACAAGTAAGAAGGAGTACAGGTACAGTGTACACCAGTTCTTTCAGTGTCTAGTTTTGCATAGGTTCTGACAGTGTGTATGGAGAATGAAATAATTGATTTAGACCCTTGACCAGTGGTTTTAATAAGTACCAACATTCGATGAAAAGCATCTTCACTCAGGGAAGTTGCTTTTCACTAAGGTAAAAAAATTAAAGGCATATTCTTTCAAACCTAAGATTAACTGATTGACCCCTCAGGTGCCCTAGGATGTCCCCAGTTCACACGTAAAATTGTCTGGCATTAGACAAAGTAAAATCTGTTCTAAATAACTGTCTCACTCCCAGGCGTCAGTAAGTTAAAACTCGTTTGGACAAAGACCACATGAAGTCGTCTTAACTTGATCATCAATTTTGCTTTTATAATGTGGTGTCTGGGAGCGTTCTTTTAAAAATGGCATGCCCACAGTATAGAAGGGGCGACATTAAGCCCCTCATTGATACAGTCAGTTACACTGTACTTTATTCAAACGAGCCGCCAGTTTCAAATTTTATTGAGACCTCCACTTAACACAAATTTTCTTGATTTTGTTATTTTTTGAGCTGAAGAGGAGGGGGGGTCTGAGACTACAGTTACGGGGGCTTAATTCTTTAACCATTTCCATAGGATTAAATGCGGTTTAACTTAGTTAACGACCAGGAGCAAGTTGCACAGTTTGTCTGGTGTGGCGTGGCGTTGCGTTGCTTTGCTTAGCGTTAGTGTTTATCAGTATTTTGGGGGTGTGCATGTGGGACTTTTCTGGGGCGTCTTCTGGCAGTTCTAGCGGTCAGCGGTTCTTTTGCATATTATGCGTGCGTCTTCGCATGTCCTGGCTTGTGGTTTTGCTTGGCTCAGCATTTGGTGTGTTGGCGCTTGGGTGCTTTCAAGTATTTCCCTGCCCTCCTCTCTCTGCTCAGGGGAGTCAGGGCCCCTCCTTTATAGTTTTTCCATTGAACTCACTGTTCAGTGTGACGGGTGCTTGATTTGGGGTCTGGTGTGGCGGGCGGGGCTCGTGGCTGGGTTGCGGGTAGGGCAGGCTTATGGGGTGTTCCACCGATCTGGGTTTGGGTTGTTGGTACCAGTCCCCAGATCCTTGAGCACCCAACCTCCATTTACGACACAGGTGTTAAATGTCCCATTAATCACTCACTGAAAAACTATGCCACATTAACCCTTTGATGCCTAAACCGGCCTAAACTGGCCAGACTTAGCATTTTGCTCTGTTTAACGCCAGACAATTTTACTCGTCAATGGGGAACCCTGAGGAGTCAATGAGTTAAAGAAAGAAAAACAGAAACCACTTTAAACTGATATGCAATTCTCTATTTTTTCACTTTCCTTTTTTAGCTTTCGTGTCGTGAATGTTAACAATGTTGGGGATCAAATTGTGGAGAAAGAAAGAGATGCTTGGATTGAGGTTCATTGTCTTTGATACTTTTATCAAATAAAATTTGGCATTTTTTGCCCAAGTCCAAGATTGACCAGAAAATGCCAAATATACGCAAAGCCATTCATCACAGCTTTCATTGTGAAATGTTGTTGTATTTTTAGGCCATTACAGAGGCTTCAAAGGTTAATTTCCGAAGATCAAGAATGGTATCATTGCCTGATGAACAAGGTACATGCACAACCTGACCAGTGTATAAGTTGCATTGGTATATCTATGTTTTAGTGAGCTTTGCTCTTCCTTTAGTCAACCGGACAACTTAATTAAAACATACTTTGTGATGTTTTGAGAGGTGTCATTTCAGCAGGCATTACGGTGCAATGCGCCTCACCGTGGCCACCCAGCAAACTTTCACATTTGAAAACTTGGTGTAAGTACGTCAACTCAACAACCCATGCAACGGTGTTCAACTTTCAACCATGTGAACTTTGCAAGGAGGGGTGACTGTCAATCAAATTCACACACCCTTTGCACACCCTAATCCGTACAGGTGGCCGTGGTAAGGCACTGTAAATATTTTTGTCAGAAAATAATTTATGTAAAAATAATTTGTGAGGATCAAGTTGTTAATTATTGTTACATTCTTCTCAAGTCAGATGTAAAAATTTCCAACCAACTATATCTTACTTCTGTGGGGAGTTTTAAAACTTGAAGTTCATTTGAAATGAAAGTAAATTTCTTCATTACAGCTATCTCTTCATCTGTTGAAGAACAAGAAAGATATCTGAGAGATGTTGTCAAAACGTTGCAAAGGGTTTGTATCACTTGCCAAAAATTGGGTGAATTTTAAAATGTTATTCCTCTGTTAATGATGCTCTGTGAAGACTGACAAATTTAGTCGTGTTATTCAAGGGTTTGTTTTCAACCATGTGATATAACAGTCATCTCTATATATTTCCACAGATTATTACTACATCTGAACAATAAGTTCAATTTTATCATTTTTTTATAAGTTGATGGCTTTTATTGAAGTTATGTTTGTTTTTTCATGTTTTCAATTTTGCATAGTTCTACTTTAATCCAGAACCTTTGTCTTTTGAATTAATAAGAAGCTTTATTGCATGAAATAAATGTCTATA
>OX421447.1:62299498-62306998 GCA_949126865.1 Montipora capitata | reverse complement strand
AAGTGGCAGGTTCGAACCCTGGCTGGATCAACACTCAGTATCTTAACATTACTGAGGAGAAAGTGCTTCCTTTGTAATCTGCAAATGGTTAGACTTTCAAGTCTTCTAGGATGAGGACTATAAACTGTAGGCCCTGTCTCACAAATATCTTCTATGTTCATACGTCCCCTGTGGGACATTAAAGAACCCACACACTATTAAAAAAGAGCAGGGGATTGAGTTGCTGGAGTGTGTTGTGGCTGTCCTGTTCTCTCCAGCAGAAGTGGCCGGCTTGGCAGTGATGTCTCTAATGTTCAGGCTTATGGTGTATGAAGCCACTTAAGCATAAACAGCTAGAAGTCAAAAAGGGACTTTGCCTAGTGCTGAAACATGTAGATGTAGATGTCACATTGCTGCTTTAGAGGAGCGTAAGGGAAACATGCATATTACTGGTACTGTTATAGAATATTATTGGAGAGAAGGGTGCTTGTTATCTTAACTAGTATTTCCACACTTTTCAAGCTTGGTCTAAGATCTACTTAACACTGAACAAGCCCTGTTATTGTATATGGTTCTGGTGGCAACGTTCTCAGCTGCATTAACTTTTGCAGTTTGAAGCTTCCAGACTGAGTGTGGATTGTTACTAATAATATAACTTGAGTTGGTAAATCTTTGTTCATCTGAGTGATTGTATGTGATGGTGCTTAAAGATGCACACAAATTTGCTGACAATAATAGGTAATATTATTATTACTGGTGCACTGCCTAAAATATAGGCTGCAAATTTATGAAAATAATCACTTTTAAAAGTGTATAAGTAAAGACTGTCTATATTATTGTCTTTACTTGTACTATTTTGTCTTTGTTAAAAATGAAGGTAAGCCTCCTCCAGTTTGAACAAATTTGGTAGGGTGTGGGTTGGGGGAAGTGGCTCTTTAAAATTATTATAGCCAAAACGACAAGCTCAGACATAGCAGCCATGATATAGAGAACTTTGAGGACCTATTGTTTCATTTTTCTCCAGGAGACAAGTTCTTCAGTCCAGGAAGGATGCCAAGGAAGGAGACACAGGGCCTCAAAACAAGAACGAATCCATTGTAAACATTTCTCCAGTTGTGGGCAAATCACCACGCAAGAGAAAAGATAGTGATAGACTGCCTAGCTTACCACCTCAGCAGGACGATGGTTATGAGGCTGTGCAATTGCCTCAGAGGCCATCTCAACCCAAACCTGTTTTACCGTCACCTAATGAAACCTCGTCCCCAGAGTATTGTGCTCCACCACCACACCCTTCAAAGGATGTTTGTTCAACCGACACATCATTATCAGTAAATAGTGTACCCCAACAACCTGCTTCATCTCCTGTCTCAGGGAAGGGTAACAGTTCTTCTGAAAATGCCTATGAAGTTGTTAAAATAAACCCTGGAAAACGGAATGACAAAGACTTAAAAACTAACCAGGAGTTATTGTCTTCATTTACACCACCAAGACCTCCAAGACCTGGTGTTTCATCTGTCTCACAGTTTGACGATACCTCAAACATATACCAGCAGCCACGTTCAACTTCAGTGCCTGTGGGTGATGTATATGACAATGTGCATATCACAAATGTACTTTTATCAGTAGAGGAAGGACAGTATTTACCTGGGAAGACTGGTGACTCTGTAATCCAACATGAGGTTGGGTCATCATGCCCTCAGGAGGTCAAACCCAGTGAAGAAAGCACAGATGGAAGCCTGGAGATTGATTCAGGTGGAATGGGATGCAAGAATATTGAATCAGCTATGGAGGAAAGGCGGCAACTTCTGAAAGAAACTGAAGGCAAAGGAGGTGTGGTGCTGCTTTCTGTTCAAAAGGTACAAGATGAACGCTCAGCATCACCCACAGAGACTTATGGTATGTCTGCTGTTACTTATTAATAAGAATTATTATTGTTAATTTTCTAAACCATCCTCTGCTGGTTAGGAGCAAGGATGGCACAGTCGGTTAGTGTGCGGCCTTGGTGCAAGAGGTCCTGAGTTCGATTCTCGGATCTCGCATCCTTGTTTCGACTTCTTTCCTTTCCGTGTAGCTAAGTAGCTTTAAATACCCGTAAAACGGAGCACTGATGGAGAGAGGGGAGTAAAATGAGCGCACCCTCGACCTCAGGTTTGTCAGTTGAATTACTGTTACGAGTTATCGACGTTAAATATGGTTGCTTTACTTTTTTTACTTTTACTTTTTTTATGTACAAGCATTCTTTCAAAAAAAAAAAGCCATTAATAGTGGGAATGTGGATCATAAAATTGTCAGCTAGAAAGAACAATAAGCCTGACTTGGCTTGTACTATACTTGCAAAATGTTTCCTGTATTGCTTTGATTGTACAACGAAACAGCTTTGTGGGAAAGGGAACCTGGCCACCACCTTTAAACAAATAGGACGAAAACTTTTATTCTTGTCATAATTTCTTATTCAGTTTTAATGTTTAGAAGAACTTCATTAACGGCTAACTGCTATTTCCATTTTTCCTTGTGTTGAAAGCAGAAGCACTTGCAGCAAATCTTTTGTCTGGTATGTTGCTCTGTGTATGATTTAAAGCTCTTTAATTCTCAGTCATTGCTTTATCTCTGTAATTTGCTTTTTCAGACTTCTAAAGTAAAAAATGATAATGACTGTTACGTCAAAAATAAAGTATTGTAATACTTTTTAATTAAAAAAAATTCTTTTAATGAACAAGTGAATTGCCATTATTTTGTAAGCTGACCTCATCATGTTAATCCGGTTTTGCCGAGTAGGAATCCTTCCACTGTTCTTCATCTTTCCTCATGGAATTACTCTTTCCTTACTTATCTTGTCAAATTAAGTAAATTAACTCTTACTAGCATTTTTCTTGCGTCAGCTTTCTCATTGTTGCTGAATTAACTATTCAGTAACTGATCGCAGACAGTACTTTTTATGCAATATTTGCAAGGGTGGACTAAGTTGTGTTCACAAGGTTTCACTGGTCCCTACATTGTAAATACTTCTCTTTCAAAACTCTTTTTGGTTTTCCTGTATCCTCGAGGTTTTTTGTTTTGGTTAAAAAAACCCCTTTAGCAAGCAGGTTTCTCTTAAAGTTCACAGGCCATAGGTAATATTTAAATTACCTAACCCTTACTACTTAATGTGGCCCAAGGTTTGGAAAGGTGAGGGGTTGTTTTGGTCTTGGTAAAATGGACACGTGGTCTGCAGTGCTTTCACCTTGGTTCCCTGCTAGCAGACGTCTCTTTTCTTTTGCATTCGCTGGGCTGAAGAGTACGGGAAAGGGATCTCTGCCGTGGGTTGAAACTCGCTATGATCCAACCGCCGTCCACAACCTTGGACGGCACTCTTCAAACCGCATGCCCCATGATATGTTTGCCGACTGTGATTTGAGCCTGCTTTATCTGGTGCATTGCTTTACAGTAATTCCACTGCTGTTAAGTGAGCCCACACAACATGAAGTCTCATGTGAGGATTCAGTTGCTAAGTAACCGCTGTGCGTGCTCAACACAGTGAATTTCGACCCATGCCAGAGGTTTCTTTCCGGAACTCGTCAGCCCCAGTGAACGCAAAAGAAAATAGACCTCTGCTAGCAAGGAGTTACAGATATAACAGACTTTTGCAATGGCATGTCTTTTCTTGCAATTTAGCTGCTGAGGAAACTGGGGAACCTTCATTGTTAGAACAAACAAGTAATGTACCGCCAGCCCCACCCATTGCTGTAGGTGGAGTGCCTCCACCCCCAGGGGGTGTCCCACCACCACCTCCTCCCATGATGATGGATGGCAATCTTACAAGGTCTTGTGCTGTCCAGTCCAAGATGAAACTCAGACCTTTCTTTTGGAACAAAATTCCCAACAACCTGGTAAGTGAGCTCCTGAAAAGTTGTTTGTTAAATTAGATATTTGGCCTAATACTTTATCAACCCTTCCCCACGTGAGAATGAGACTCAGGTTAACACTGGTCGTTTTTATCGGGTTATTGAGGTGCTTCACCTGTAGGTGTGAATGGGTTTAAACTAAAGATTCGTAAAATTTTCTTAGTAAATGTTGATTATTTTTACAGTATATGATAACTTATGTACCAGTAATAATGTTTCTAATATGAGGAGGTCTGTATGGACATATGGTAATGGTAACTTTATTTACAGATGGTAATTATACCTTCCAAGGCTGCTGCCTAAGAAAATTTTTTCGGTGCCCTTTGGGCTTCCAACATGAAAAGTTAGTAGCCCAAGTCATTTTTTCAAGAGCCCAGAATTAATTAGTTAAAAGTGAGGATGAATCACCTTGTGATAAGTTAGGTGCCCGGTCGGGCTACTCGTTCATAAATTTGGTCACCCCAGGTGACTGGGTGTCCGTTAGGCAGCAGCCTTGCCTTCAGCCAAGTTTATAAAATGATAAAAGATTAAATAAGTATCCCTAACTAAACTAACTAACCTAAAATACTCTTAACTACATTATACTAAAAGCTGCTTTACAAGGAAGCCGTGTTAAAACTCATTCAAATCTGTGGTGACATAATAATAATAATAATAATAATAATAATAATAATAATAATTTTTTGGGTTTGTTTTTTTTGTTTTTTTGGTTTTTTTTTGGGTTTTTTTTGGTTTTTTTGGTTTTTTTTTCCGTTCATGGCCCCTGGGTTACGTTTGTCGCCCCAGGTTTGGCTTGCTTTTTGTATGGCATCCATAAGTATATACTGTCATAATAATAATAATAATAATAATAATAATAATAATAATAATAATAATAATAATAATAATAATAATAATAATAATAATGGGATTACCATGGGACTACCACAAACAACTTGAACAACAAGTGGTCAGAACGGATCTTAAACAGGGAAAACATCCTAACCACTTGGTCATGAAGCCTCCTTCACTTGAGGAATGAGAATTTTTAGAGGTCATGGAACCTGTTAACAAACAGAGTCTCTTTTAGTCCTTGTGCATTCTATCAATATTTAGGAATAATGTCAAGACTTTCAGGTCAAATTTCATGATATGGTATTACTGTGTTTGTTTATCCGCAAGGGTTTTTTTCAGGGGAAAAAACTGCTACACTTTCATTACACTATCAGCCCCTTTAAAGAGAATTTGAACATAAGTCAGATTGGCAAATCCAAAAAGAGGTTGAAACGAAGGTTGTTTCATTTGTTGCATCTCTAGCCCTGTTTTTGTATGATTCACCAGGTGTCCAGTTCACTATGGTTGAAAGCTTCTGATCGCACCAAGAGTATCAACTTGGAATTACTGGAAGATATGTTTCGGGTTGATGAAAAAGAGAAAGCTGTGAATTCTGGTGAGCTCACTGTAGAAAAGTTAACACTTTACAACTTGTTCTGATCAATGTGCACCTTTTGTAAGACCTCGCTGGATTGGTTGAAAAAAAAGCTAGAGACAAAAAGAAAGCCGTAAAACGTAGTAGCAATACCAAAGCAGCTTATGAAAATTTGATGAAATAATTGGAGGTTTGGTGCAGACTAACAAACTTTTCTACCTATATTAATACAGTGTACATTCAATTTTTATCCTTTTAGTGCAGTCAAAGCCAGCAGCAAAGATGTTACTGGATCCAAAAAGAGCCCAAAATCTGGGTACGACTGAGTGCTCAAATCTTCACCTTAAATTAAGTTTAAGAAAAGTAGCTGTTCTTTTCTTTTGCTGTGATTTTTTGATTTGGCTGCCGCAAAGAGATTCGATATGTGATGTTCAAGCAGTGTCTTTGCACACAGAGACAACTCTTTTGATTTTCATTTGATAGGAATATTCCTGAGTGGATTCAAACTGAGTGTGAAACAGATTGATGAAAAACTCAGTGAATTTAGAGGTGAAGAAGCTCTGCCCATGGATCATGTCATTGCGCTCAAAAGGTAGTTATTATTAGCATGAATAGAATTGTATTTTTTGTAATCTTGTAGGGCAGTCTACAGATACTGACCACCTGAGATACATGAATGGTGATCATTGCACATTCATATCATTGAATTGATGCGCGTTGTGTGATTGTCAGTCAATTTTTACTTTTGAATTTAGAGAACAAGCCATTTCTGAGTCACCTTGAGCCTCTTGTAATCAGCCCTTGTGAAGGGATTCATGGTGTTTGTCAACATTTTTGTGACCCATTGTCCAGTGATTTCGAGTAAGGTAATGCCCATTACTACAGCAGTATGACTGAGTAAGAAATGTGTTCAGTTACCGTATTATTACCATCATGGACCTTTCGGTGGGGTTTGACTCTCCTGAAATACTACCTGGCAGGAGTAAAACATCCCTTGAAATTAACCAGCCAGTCTTGTAGGTAACATTGATATGTCATTCCGCTTTAATGTGAACACCAGATTCCTTCCGTCAGCTGAAGAGGCTGAGATGTACAAGAACTACAAGGAAGATCCTAGCACGCTTGTTCCAGAAGATCAGTTTATGATGAAGGTAATATTAAATAGACAGCATAAAAAAGAAACCTTTTTTTTTCGATTTCGATTTTCACTTCAGCTAAAATAATGAAGAATCAGTATGTTAAAAAAACTTTTGATTTTTAAAATGGAGAGTCTTCCGTCTCTTCCTGCAAGGGACCCGTAGGGAAGAGAGACTGACGAGTCGCTGATCTCAGGGGTGGGCTGGGTCGAGGATCCGCCGTTTTAATTTGGATAGAAAATAGAGGACTTTTGCCTTTCGACGTCTAGAAATTTTGTTTCAATCTGAGATTTCGGGAGCAGTCAGATACTATGCGCCACTGTAAGAGGCACATGCAGTGTTCTAAGACACCATGTTGCCATATGTGAAGGATCCAGGTGGCTCTCGGATTCCAGATCCCAGCCCGTGGATTCCGGATCCTGAATAGTGGCTCCCAGACCCCGAGTCGTGGATTTCGGATTCCAAACTCATGGGTTTCACCGAAAAAGGATTCCACCGAAATCTGTGGATTCTGGATTCCATATAATGGATTTCCGGATTCCAAGCCTCACATTTGCTGGATTCCGGGTTCCGATTCCATTACATGGAGCAAGTATATCATTGCTTCTGGCGTTGGATGCTGAGCGTAGCGAGAAAGCGCCGTTTCCTCCTTACCCCCCCCCCCTCCCTTCCTCCCCCCTCCCCCCTCCCCTCGCAGCATCTTTCATCATTCGCGGCGATCTTGCCTCCCCAGGGTCGATTTATTGGACCAACTGTATTCAGGAAATGACCAGCAATGATAAAACAGTTATATGGTTTTTATTCCTTTTAACTGACATTTTTCGCTTCTTCCTACCAGCTTTGTGAGATAGAAGACCTGGAAAAACGCCTTGATCTTCTGCTGGTTGTTATGGAGTTCCCCATGCAGTTTGAAGATCTCGCACCTGTATGTGTTTTCATGAAAATTTGTTCAAAAGTTGTGTTCTGTCTGTGTCTGGGGAGAAATACAGAATCCTTACTAGCAGAAAAGTCAGTAGCGACAATAGCCTAAGTAGAAAAGACCTACGCAAATTACACGTTAAGGGAAGGTACCCAAAATTCTGCGCGTGTGGACACT
>OX421447.1:62286998-62294498 GCA_949126865.1 Montipora capitata | reverse complement strand
ACAAACCCAACAACCCAGGTCGCCCTATCGTTTCTGCCTGTAGTTGCCCCACCGAACTCATTTCTAGCTACTTAGACAGGATTATGACGCCTATCGTCAAATCTTTGCCATCATACATTAAAGACAGTACACACGCACTACAAATTTTCCGCGATTTCAATTTCTCCGGCCAAGACAAACTTATTTTCACCATGGACATTACATCTCTATACACAGTCATTCCTAATAGCGAAGGTCTTCAAGCACTTAAACACTTTTTCGATCAACGCACTGTCAAAGAACCTAGCTCGGAAACGCTCCTCCGCCTTGCCGAACTAGTTTTAACGCTTAACTGTTTTTCATTCGCCGGCAACTATTACAAACAAATTAATGGTGTAGCGATGGGCACCAGAATGGGGCCTAGCTATGCCAATCTTTTTGTAGGATATGTTGAACACCAATTTTTTAATCAGTACAACGGCCCCAAACCTGAACTCTACGGCCGTTACATCGACGACTGCATCGGCGCTATTTCATCCAGCAGAGAAGAACTCGATCAATTTATAACCTCCGTCAACTCTTTTCATCCGGCTCTTAAATATACCTGGGAAATTTCGGAAACTTCATTGGCTTTTCTAGATATCAAAGTTTCTATTAGAGGCAACGTGCTATGTACTAGTGTGCACTACAAACCTACTGATTCACACAGTTATTTGTTGTATTCATCGTCACATCCATCACATGTCAAGAACTCCATCCCTTATTCTCAATTTCTTAGACTTCGACGTCTATGTAGTGATGACTCCGATTTTTCCAGCAAATCAGAGGAGATGTGCCAGTTCTTCGAAAAACGTGGCTATCCTGTCTCTGTGGTCAAAGCGGGCCATCATCGCGCCCAACAATTTGATCGACAGTCATCACTACAAACGTCACAAAAAGATAAGAATGACAGAATTCCATTCACCCTCACTTTCCATCCTCATAATCACGCAGTCAAAAGCATCATTCTTAGTAATTTTAAATTACTCCAAAATGATCCCGAGACTGGTAGAATCTTTTCGCTACCTCCACTTATTTCATTCAAACGCGACAAAAACGTAGGCAACTTTTTAGTTAGAAGCGCGCTCAAAACTAACGAGCAACCCGGCACTTTCAAATGCGCGCGCTCACGATGCAAAACTTGTCTTTTCATTGTTAACACTAGCAAGATATCGGGACCTAAGCGATCTGTTAAGATCACCGATCGTTTCACATGTACCTCCGCAAATGTCATTTATTGCATAACCTGTACGTTATGCAATAAATTATACATTGGTGAGACAGGTAGACGACTAGGTGACCGATTCCGCGAACACCTTCGCGATGTTGAGAAGAATGACAAGGATGCATCCAAGCCAGTCGCTCGCCATTTTAATCTGCCTAACCACTCCAAAAAACACATGGCTATCTGCGGCCTTTCCCTACATCTAGGTACGACGGAAAGCCGCAAGAATCTGGAACAAAAATTCATCTTTCAAATCGGCACCCTTAATCCTCACGGTATTAACGAACGCTTTTCATTTAACTAATATATTCCTATTTTTCACGTTGCCATGTTACCACCAATAGCGTAGCTCCTACTCTACTATAAAAACTACACGTAACCCATAATCCCTCGATTCGCTCTGACGAAGGGCTAACGCTCGAAACGTCAGCTTTTAGAATCTCTGTACGGTGGCCAATTTACATTATCAACTCCGTTGATAAAACCAAATTTTTGTATTTTAATTTGGAGTTTGTTTTTTTTTCAGTGATGAGGAAAGATCTACTTAAAATAAAGAAACATTCTAGTGACCTTTTCTTGAAGCGAAAAGAGACAAATCCTCTGGATGTGAAACTTCACAACGATGTCGACGTATCCTTTGCAACGTTGCACGATAAGTTATGAGTTTTCTTTACATTAGCGCTTCTCAACTAAGCATAATAATTACGCAGCGGAAACGGTTACCATTGACCTGTTGGCTTAGTCATTTGGGCATATAGAGCGTTTTCACATGACGTCACGGCGGCCATCTTGTTGTTCCAAAACAAAGGAACGGCGGCCATGATGCTGTACCAAACTATTCCTCCGGGATTTGATTTCTATTTTTATGCAAATAATTTCTTCTTTTTCAGTAATCCAATATGGCTGCTGGTCACGTGAATGAAAACGCTCCATTGGAGTGGATACTGTGCGGAAGGTCGTGAGCTCAAACTCCACATGGAACAACACTTGGTTAATTAATGAGGAGAAAGTGCTACAAATGGATAGATTATCTGGTATTCTCGGTTAGGGACTGTATATCGTAGGCCTCAGTGGTCTCACCACTCTTGTACAACTGGGAACACTTAGTAAAACATAATTGATCTATATTCACAGTCAGAACAGATTATTGACTTTTATATCGCGTAGGCCTGAATTTCAGCCGCCTCCCCCGCTCCCTAAGTCAGGAGGAAGCGGCTGAAATTCAGGCTATTTGAATCTAAACTTGACGGAGTTGGAGACGTGTTTAAGCCTTTTATTTCTTTGAGGCTTTTTCACAACTGCTGAAGTTGTTCCATTAACAGCGATGATCTTTTGCTTTGAAAAGCGTTTATCCGTTGTTCCAAGATATGAATCTCATTTGAATTAAATTTATTGTTGTCGAGAAGGTAGTTCATTTGTACGTGTTATCCACACCTGGATGCAAGCAGAAGGGTTCAAATATTGAAGGGATGGCTGGCTAGCCTGTTCGAACATATCCCCCAAGAGCTTAACGATGGGGAGTTCAAAAGGAATACACGCTGCCACAAATACGCAATTATCCCAACTTGTTAGTGTTATAGATTCCTTGAAACGTGGGGTAATGTTGTATAACTTTGCTTTGCAAAATGGAGATTAGTGTCAGTGCTATTTTTCTTTAACATCCTTCCAATAATAAAGTCATTTGTCAGCGAATACGAAGAAAAGCTAAACGACTTGTGCGACAAGTGTAAAGAGATGAAACAGATCTACAACAAGGTTTTGGTGAGTAAGAGTTGCATTGACATAAATGTAAGGGCTGCAAACTGCTCTTGAAACTTTTGAATCCGGAAACTTTATCTTCATTTGAATGTTTGTGATTTGTGTGTATCAGGGACGGGTCTAGGATTTCTCTGAGGAGGGGTGCACTACTAAAAAATGTCGTAGCTGACTAGTGACGTATTTTTTTTGCAGAATGCCAAAAAGCCCCAGATCATCTCGGAGAGGGGGGGGGATGCGCACCCCTGCACCTTCCCCCTAGATCCGCCCCTGCGTAAGAATTGTCCTCAACAAACAGTCCGTCTTTCTCTTAACCATCGAGCATCACGTGAAAAAACAAACAAACAAATACACCAGAGCAATAATGGCTGCGAATGATTCATACCCCAGATTTCCTGTGTTTATTTCTCAAATTCTATTTCTCTGTTTTTTTGTGTTTGTTTAAGACCCGAGCAAACGTCTTCCACAACCTTTTGATTTTGTTTACAATGTTGAACGATGTTGACTGCTGTGGTGGGCAAACGTTTTCAGCATCGCTATTCCAACAAAATCGAACGGATGTTGAAACAAATGCTGAAGCCATTTGCCCAGGCCTTCAGCTGCATTAGGCGCGACGGAGTACGAGAAGGAGTGTTGCTTGTACTGAGTTAATCAACTTTAGCTGTCACCATTTTTGTTTTTTTAGGTTTCTTTTGGTGAACCACAAAGTAGTGATTCAGAAGAACTGTTTGGAGCTATCAGCACTTTCATGACTCAGTTCGAGAAGGCTTTGAAAGACATGCAGGGAAGCAAACATAACAAGGGGAACAAACTAGAGGGGCTCAGGTGAGTTATCGTGCAAGGTGCTGTTTTGTGGCATCAGCACATTCATAGCTGAGGTCAAAAAGGCTTTGCCAGAAATGCAGAGAAGCCAAGTCAATCTAAGGCTTCATACTAGAGAGGCTTAGGTGAGTGTTTAGTCAGGTGCTTGTACTGAACACGTTATTGAATGCGGACCAGCGATCGAGGGGATCTTACTGTTTTGGCCAAGTTTGGTTGAAGTGGGGTCATCCAACAACGAAGACAAAAGTGTGGAGGCCGCCGTTATTTGATGAGCTTTGCTTGAGTGCAAAGGAGTTTGCTCTCGCGCTATGATTGTGGATTCTGCGCAATATCAAATAAGTTCAGATCAAAAGAGGAGATAACTGTCCTTATCTGAAAGAAATGTTAGGACGTCAAGATCTTCGACATCGACATCATTGCTACCACGGACAATTGCATTTAACGCTATAAGCAATGTCCCTACGCGTGCGTTTTCGGCTTTCGTATAGTTCTTCCCCGCTTTCTGGAAATCTGCATCGTGAATTACCAAATCCTGCTGTCCTGTGGGAAACGCGAGTACCCAACGATAAATTTTCGCCAACCATGCTTTCCCATCAAGCTGATAACTGAGATATTATACATTGTTGTCGCTATCTAAGTTTTCATTACCTGCTAGCACGCAGTCAATTCTTGCCTGCTCTGTTTCCGTTACGTCGCACCTACAGACAATAGTTTTTATTATTCAACACATTGTGACAGTGTCCAAATATGGTCATAGCGCACTCAATATTCGTCGTGCGCACTCAACAGACATCCTTCGATATACATAATTTTGTGTGTCGCGGAGAAAAATGGTAGTTTTTCCAGCTTTTTTTTCCAATAAACGTAGAAAATTTTGCTTTGTCATCAGTGTGTTGAATAATAAAACAATTAAGTGATTAGAGTGTAATGTGAAGTGGTAAGTTTCTACCCCATGTGAACCATTTGAGCGTTAGCCCTGCTGATGGAAATGCGCCCACACAAGGACAGAGAAAAACTCTGACCAGGGTGGGAATTGAACCCACGACCTTCGGGTTAGATCACCGCTGCTCTACCGACTGAGCTACAAGGTCAGACGGGAGCAGGCCGTGGGAAGTGAAGATGTATGTAGCCTCGTCGGCTAAGTATCAGGCGATATTCCGCGCGATTTCTAAGGATAATCGTTAATAGGCCATTTCCGAGTTCGTCTGCCTCCTCTTCAAAGCGAGTCTAAGTGCGAAAAAATTTTGTGATGGTAATAGGTTTTACTTTTCATATGAATGAAAACTAATTTTCATAAGAAAAACTTCGCACTTAGACTCGCTTTGAAGAGGAGGCAGGCATGAACTCGGAAATGGCCTATTATACATGTAGAAGTGACGTCATACCTATAGACAATATGCATGCAGAAGTGACGCTGACTAGCGCGCCATGCATGCTGAACAGCGTGCTTCGTTATATACAACTCTCGTTTGGAGATTACGAAGTTTTAATTTCTTTAACTAGAATGTCAACGTACAGTAAACTTGACCACACGCATAAAGTAAAGTTGTTTACTTGCAAGTTGACATCACTTTTTTGCGCACACTCTTGTCTTTACAAGTGCTTAGGAATATGCATAATGAAACAATTATTGTATTCTATTTTCCCGTGATAGCGAAAATTATCAAGGCCGAGGTTTGTGTCATCCGCCTCATCCTTCGGCTTCGGTAGATAACACAAACAGAGGCCTTGATATTTCTCGCTATCATGCGGAAACGAAATCTAATTATCTGCTCTTTATTTTTGTTTATTTTTCAGAGAAGCTATTGCACGGAGGCAGAAGTCGACAGAGGTAGGGAGTTGGATTTCTTGTCTTATCAACTCGTGTTTTGTGTTATTGTGTATGACTCATGAATTTTTTACAGCTTGAAAGGGAAGGCTTGGGATAAATCAATTTTCACGCTTTTTTGAAAGTAATACGGCATATCCCTACACCGTCATATCGTATCTGGAGCCAGAACTGCGTGTCCTCTTCTCTAACTGGCGTTCTTGGCACTGATAGCAATTTCATCGGAAGCGTGCCAAAATTAACTGCGGTATTTGTAACCAAAATTAAAGCTGGTTAATGGACCAAGCCCCACTCGTGTGCTGTTGCTCAAGGAGCACGGGTTCGACTCCTGTTAGGGTCACTTTCGACTTGTAATCTCTCCTTTCTCCACTTCTCAGGACAACATTTCAGTAGAGTCCATGAGCTCGCAATCATCCACTGTTCCTGAACAAGATAGAGTTGATGGGGGCAAACCCAGCGAGACACTACAGGTTGGAACTGTGTTTTGTTAAATTATTGCGTCCCTTGACCTTGTCCCAAATGAATTCTTTCACTCCCAAGGCGTCGCTATTGATGGGTAAATTCGTTTGTCGTTAGGTGGATTAAAATCCATAAGTGTCACCTACGGGTTACCATGATCTATGAATTTTCAAATTTTGCCAAAATAAAATGAAGTGAAGTGAAAGAGTGTTAAGTAATGCTGCGGAAATTGAACTCTATTTTCTTCAGTTGCTTCGACGCGGCACTGCAAAATGAGTTGTAGTTTATACATTGCAAGTAAAGAATATTTGCAACCAATGATTTTCTTCTTGCAGCATTCAGAAGGAAATAGAAACGTTATCTTGGAAATGAAACAATCTACCAAAGAGCAGCAAACAGCTCATGTTCCAACCCCGGTTATTCACAAAAAGGTATTCATTATTTACCAGAAATTAACTGAGGCCCTGCAACTTAACTGTATAATTTTAGAGACTGCAGAAGAAATCCCACTGCTCTGCCCTGCCTTGAGATATACAAGTAGGACCCAATCTATACAAGATGAATTTTCGAAAAGGGAATGACAAATACTTGAAAAAGCGACACGTTGCGAGCGTGAAAAGTTAACCTTTTTAGCAGAAGGGTTGGGAAACTGAGGATTGCATGGGGTTGATAAGGGTAGCACTTCCGCTTCGTTGTTTTGGTTTTTATTTCGTCCTATCCTTCGGAAAAATGAAACTATAGTCGTCGTACGTTCTTGTTTTTCAGCTAAGCAGCAAGTCGCCTATAAAGCCCTCAGCGAAAGCTGGTCCAAAACCTACAAAGCAAGGCTTTTTAGAAAAACTGAGTGGAGGAAAACATCAGTCTCGAAAATGGGACCACAGATACTTCGAATTAACCGACACGGGGTACCTTTACTACTTCAAAAAACCAGATGGCGGTAAACCCATCAATTCCATCTATTTGAAAGGATGTCCGGTGGAAATGGACCCTAATGACGCATGCGTATTTATCGTAAAAACAGAGGAAAGAGATTGGCACCTGAAGGCGGTGAATTTTGAAGAAGCCTGGGTTTGGAAAGATGTGTTGTCGTTTTATACTGAAAAAAATTGAGGGCTCGTCTATTTTGTGATCCTCGATCCGTGGAAAGCACACCGCGTGTGCCAGCCTCGTTTTTAAAGCGGGTTCTTGTGCGAATATAAATTAGCTGGATTACTTTCGTAAGGGAAATAGTTTGTACTTGCAATGCAATTGCTTTGAAAAGAGGCTTAATTGATACGGAAGGGGGAACCTGTCGGGAACACTGAATATTTCGTCTGTGAAAAGCAGGGCTCTGAATTTAATTTTGAATTTGTGCTCTTTCATTTTGCATAAAAATGAATAAAATGAATAATCT